>OX456527.1:63493783-63628783 GCA_949748255.1 Eustalomyia histrio | reverse complement strand
TCCTTAAGGGGCATATATGGAAGTATATTTGTTACCAAATAGTATCATACATACGTATATGGTGCCCAAATATGAATTTATATACACTCAGAATATTATGTAATTTACTGTTTGTAGTTTAATAAAAAAGTTTTCCGTTTCGTTTAAAAATAAAGGAACATACATTTATTTTTCAAATAAATATATATATTAACTTTTTTTAGACATTTATTCAAAATGATTTACTATCATTTACAGATTTTTTTCAGTTTCATTTATTTTTATACCCTTCACCACAGGTGGAAGGATATATATAAGTTTGTCATTCCGTTTGTAATTTCTACAATATTGATCTTAGACCCTATGAAGTATATATATTCTGGGTCCTTATGAAGAGCGAAGCTGATTTAACGATGTCCGTCTGTCTATCTGTGTGTTGAAATGGGTTTTCCGAAGACCCCAGACATGATGAGGACTTGATTGTTATATATTTCTGTTAAATGTGATCCATTTCTGCTTGATATTAAAAATCAGCCAGATCGGTTAATAAATGGCTGAGATATTAGCAAAAAACCAGGTAAAATTCTTTTGTTTTTATATGTATGTTGAATATTACGCATAATAAACACATCAATTTCTTTTCTTTCACCTCTTCACCTTTTATACACAAACAACAAACACATACAAAGATTTCTCATTTAAATAAAAACCAAAAAAATCCCTATTGAACGAAATCTGTTCACTTAACTCTATAAACGATGATTCCATATAGCCTTCATAGCTGAGTTGTCTAAACGCTATGTCAAAAATACTTTTTTTCTCTAAGAACGCGAGTTCGAATCCTACTGAAGATATAATTCAACTTTTTTTTTGTACATTTTTTTTTATTTTCTTAAGACTTTTTTAATTTTTTTGTTTTTTTTTTAACATTAAATAATTAATTTAAATAAAATTTTATATTAATAATTAAATAATCCATAAATAGGCTAAAAACATCAAAATTTGTATAAAAACCCTCCGATACAAACAAAATACAAACGGTTTTATTTCTATTTTTTGCTCCGATTTAAAATAATTTATAAACAGATTTTTAAACCATTTTCTCGTATATTAAGAAAATTTTATACTATTTTAGGTCATAAGTTATAATAATTTATATAAAAAAAATTATAAACTATTTTCCTTCAAATTTTTAAAATTAAGCTAAACAAATTAAAAATGTTTTGTAATAAAAAAGCGAAATAAAATCCCAAATACAAGTTTGCCAGCTAAATCAAACATATTTGTAGAAATAAAACACATGCAGTTCTAGTTATTTCTTTTAACGATTTGTAAAAAAATATTTTTTTGGTCGAAAAAAGCTTTTTTTAGAACTAAAAAGATTTTTGAAAAAAAAAAATATGACTACACTGATTGTCATTATGATCGTGATTGTTGTTGTTTTTATTTTATTTGTTGAACTTTTTGTGTTTCACCTCCTCACCTTTTACCCACAAACAACAAATCCATACAAAGGTTTGTCATTTAAGTAAAATCCAAACAAATCTGTTCTAAACGAAAACTCGTTATTTACTTCTATTAACGACGATTGCATATGTCCTTCAATGGCTTAGTGGTCTAAGCGCTTTGTCACAAATACTTTTTTTCTTTTAGTCGCGCGATCGAGCCCCGTCTATTCAATTTTTTTCTTTTTATATTTTTTTTAACACTTTTTTTTATTTTCTTAAGACTTTTTGTTATTTTTTTTTAACAAAACAAATGCGTCCAACACAGTTGTCTTAACGATGTTGGTCAGCTTTTTTGTATAATTGGAGAACGGAAAGAGGAAAAGTTTCCAAATAAGGTGCAAGCATCTTGGTTATCAATACACAACATCTGACCAAATGTGGGCGGGTTCCTTGAATTGGGCGTGGCACAAAATAGATAAATTTATATCTTAAGAACGGTAAGACCGTAATTAAATACTACATAAATGGGCTAAAAACATCAAAATTTTTATAAAAACTAAAATGTAATATGACCTATGTATACGTCATATATATTCAAAGATCGAAAATCTTTAGTAGAACATATTTGCTGAAAGTAGTTATGACCAAAACATAAATTTTTTTAAATACCTATTTTCGGGAACCATAAATCTTTCAGAGTCCAAGTTTTATCACTAAACTAAATGGTAAATTTCGACTTAAAGATGTCCGTATATAAATCTGTCCATTCCATATATGTCCATATATAAACTTCACTATTTTTCCAACCATGGTGAAGGGTATATAAGATTCGGCATAGCCGAATTTAGCCGCTCTTACTTGTTTTCATTTGCTTGAAATTTAATAAAAATTTTCCCACAAAACGGAAACTTTTGGTTTATTTGTGTTCGTAACAGTTATTACAAATTTAAATTTTGCTTGCTGTTTGTTTCAAAAAAAAAAAAAAAATATTCAAAAAATTTCCATTTGTTTTTTATTTAAATTGGTTGTATATATATAAAATTATTTCAATTCAAATTACAAAAACTTTATAAACACACAAACACACATACATACATAAACACATTCACACAAAAAGTGTCTGTAGCTATGCATAAATTTTGTATTGTAGGTTAAAAAAAAACAAAAAATTCCAAATGACATTTTCTGTTATTTTAACATACAAACTATTTTAAGTGTGTAAAAATTTCTTATATATGAACATATATGAAAGTGTATGGGATTTCATACAGGGTGGCGCAAAAATAACCTTCCGATGTTTTTTGGCTGTAATTTAAAAAAAAATGAAAAACTTTGATTCTTCTTGTGGATTATTTTTATTTGGTCTTTTAATTTTTTTTACATCAAGTCTAGAATATGATGTCATGTAAATGGCCGCCGCCACAGTTGATTGTCATTTGAGCCCTTTTTATGGCATTTTTCATCACTTTGGCCAAAACTTCCGGCGATAGGTCCTTACATTCTTGACGGATATTGTCTTTAAGAGCTGCAATAGTCTGAGGCTTGTTGACATAAGCCCGCGACTTCAAAAAGCCCCACAAAAAGAAGTCTGGAGCGGTCAAATCAGGCGATCTTGCTGGCCAGTGCAAATCGCCAAAACGGGAGATTAGGCGCCCGGGAAATGCATCCTTCAGCATATCGGTTGTGGCACGTGCAGTGTGTGGCGTTGCACCGTCCTGGCGGAACCACATGTTTTCCAATCCCAATTCATCAAGTTGCGGCAAAAAGAACTCGTTGATCATTGCTCTGTAGCGCTCACCATTCACAGTAACCGTTTGGCCCGCGACGTCTTCGAAGAAAAAAGGTCCGATGACTCCTCCAGCGAAAACAGCACACCATACAGTGACTTTGAGCGGATGTAATGGCTCTTCTTGGGTTACACGCGGATTTTCAGTTCCCCAGAAGCGTAAATTTTGCTTATTTACGTACCCGATAAGATGGAAATGGGCCTCATCACTCATGACTATTTTTGATGAAAAATCATCTTCATTATTGCTCAAATAAATAGTCACCAATATTCCGCGTTCTGGAGCAGTGTAGCGTAACATTGTTTATTAACGTGTATTTCGCATGTGTTTACTACACAAATGTCAAAACAGAACTGACATTAGGGGCCAATCGCAAAATTTATAGCATTTTCTGATAGGAGGATTACTTTTGCGCCACCTTATACACATGAAAAGGATTTATGAACTTATGAAAATGATATATTTACAAACACAGGGTGTTTGAGGTGTAGAACTCTTATTTAAAACGAAGCACAGACATACGGAATTAAAAAAAAACTATTTTTTTAAATTGAAAGTATATTTAATGGTAATTAATTATTGAAATACCTAAGTCTCATTATTAAAATTAATTATTTTGTATGGACCACTTTGAAATTTTTGTATGGTTTTTAGATTATAAATGAGCGTAATAATGTAAAGTATCATCTGAATTTATTAGGAAAAGATTATGTTATCGTGATGGAAAAAAAATCAATTTTTGACTTTGCAATTAGCCGAGTAAAAAGTATAAATTGGACTTTACGAATGCCCAATAAAGGAGGTGATTGCGGTACACATGTGTACAAAATTGTTGTTATAAACTAAATTCCAAATATTAACCTATTAAATTAAAAAATTATTTCGAAAGCTTTTATGCATTTTATGTGAATTAAAAGTTCTACACCTCTTAAAAAACAAATCCCAAAATAAATAAAAAAAAATAATTAAATAATATCTTAGAATTTTCCTAAAAAAAAAACAAAAAGAAAATTTTAATGGACAAAAAAAAAAATAAGTAAAGCCTAAAAATAATTAAGATTTAACTCAAATTTTAATACAAAATGAATTGATTCACAATTCTAAACTTACAAATTGACAAACAAAAAAAAAATTCATTTAAAAATTGTAAAAATTGAAAATAAATTGTTTATTTTGAACAATTGTGATCGAACGGATCATGAATCCTGTCAATATGCATACAAAATAAAAATATGGTAAACTTTTTCAAACTTTTTATTTTGAAGGAACCTGCGGGAAAATGACCTATCCCATTATTATATGAAATGGTCACTTTAACATAAGGAGGGATCAATTGCCCTTGTGATATGTGACAGGACTGGTCTAAAAGAACATGTCACACAACAAACCCCAAAGAACATAACAAAGGACTTGCACTTTCAAATTTATTTATTTATTAATGTCATATATGTCAAGCAAAAACAATAAAAATGACAATTGAAGCAGAGCCTCGAATAACGTTCTAAGCGACAAAATTGAAATTGTCGAGAAATCGAAAAAAACGTTTTAGAACTTGTAGGTATATCCTACCGACTGACTTCTTAAGATTGGCCTAATTTAATTTTTAAGTCATCAAAAAGAGTTATTCTAACGGTAATCTGGAAGAAACAGGTTTTGTAAAAATTGTCGCTTGAAACCTTATTCGCAACTCGGCTTCATTTGTGGAAACAATTTAGAAATAAGTTATAATTAGGTACGATATTTTGAAAGCTAAAATTGAAATTAGAATTTTAAAATTTTTTCGAAGTATTTTTCTTTAAAAAAATGTTCATAGAATCAAAGAAGTTTTCCTCAAAAAGTCCTTATTATCATTTTTTTAGAAAAGACATTTTTTAAAACAATATTCTTAAATTTAAAGTTTTTTTTTTCACAGTTTTGAATCATAATATAACTATTGGGTCTATATTATGGTAAAATTATGGTTATGTTATAATCATAATATGATTACTATATTATAGTACGACTATGGTTGGCACAATCATAATACCAAAACTATATGATTGCCGAAACAATGTTTGTTCTCTGATGCAAGCTGCCGGCTAGTAGCCACATTGCCGCCGCCTGGGAGAACTTTTTCTTAGCCACAGCCGCCACCGAACTTATAGGCTTGAACCGGTTGGCGGCTGAGCTGCTTAATAAATGAAAACAAACAGTAAATCAAGCACCCAGAAAGCAGTATCAATTG
Organism: Eustalomyia histrio; assembly: GCA_949748255.1. Lineage (NCBI taxonomy): Eukaryota > Metazoa > Arthropoda > Insecta > Diptera > Anthomyiidae > Eustalomyia > Eustalomyia histrio. The sequence goes on along the minus strand of OX456527.1, from coordinate 63,623,345 downwards.
TGGCCCCGAATTTCTTGCCAATCGAATTCTGGCGGTTACAACAACTGTTTTCATATTAAATTATATTTTTAGTTGTGAAATCCATTATTCAGTTGTACAATTTAATAATTATACTCCACAGAGATATTATTACGTTTTACAAAATTTTATTTAAAAAAGAAAAACATATATATTTTTAGATTTTTTCGGTATCGAACCTGGGCAATCAGATTCATAGTTCACACTCTTGCTTACAGCACCACAACTTATTTTAATTTTCTTTCATATATTTGTCATTTAAACTTTTGAATATTTTATTTTAATAATATAATAATAATTTTTTAAATGTTTGCCTTTTCCGGGATTTGAACTCGAAAATTCGGAGTACTGAGCTACCTCTCTACCCACCACACCACAAACACTTATAAATTTTGATGGCTAATTTTGAATTTAAAAAATTTGTAAGGAAAACAAATATTAGTATAAAATCAATAGTGACGTCTATTATTAATACAATCCACAATTCGGTTGCTTCTGCTGAAACCCTAATTAAATGATATATTTGATCAGAATAACCGTACTTGTACAAGGTGGCGCAAAAGTAATCCTCCTATCAGAAAATGCTATAAAGTTTGCGATTGGCCCCTAATGTCAGTTCTGTTTTGACATTTTTGTAGTAAACACATGCGAAATACACGTTAATAAACAATGTTACGCTACACTGCTCCAGAACGCGGAATATTGGTGACTATTTATTTGAGCAATAATGAAGATGATTTTTCATCAAAAATAATCATGAGTGATGAGACCTTTTTCCATCTTAGCGGGTACGTAAATAAGCAAAATTTACGCTTCGGGGCACTGAAAATCCGCGTGTAACCCACGAAGAGCCATTACACCCGCTCAAAGTCACTGTATGGTGTGCTGTTTTCGCTGGAGGAGTCATCGGTCCTTTTTTCTTCGAAGACGTCGCGGGCCAAACGGTTACTGTGAATGCTGAGCGCTACAGAGCAATGAACAACGAGTTCTTTTTGCCGCAACTTGATGAATTGGAATTGGAAAACATGTGACTCCAACAGGACGGTGCAACGCCACACACTGCATGTGCCACAACCGATATGCTGAAGGATGCATTTCCCGGGCGCCTAATCTCCCGTTTTGGCGATTTGCACTGGCCAGCAAGATCGCCTGATTTGACCGCTCCAGACTTCTTTTTGTGGGGCTGTTTGAAGTCGCGGGTTTATGTCAACAAGCCTCAGACTCTTGCAGCTCTTAAAGACAATATCCGTCAAGAATGTGAGGACCTATCGCCGGAAGTTTTGGCCAAAGTGATGGAAAATGCCATAAAAAGGGCTCAAATGACAATCAACTGTGGCGGCGGCCATTTACATGACATCATATTCCCGACTTGATGTAAAAAAATTAAAAGACCAAATAAAAATAATCCACAAGAAGAATCAAAGTTTTTCATTTTTTTTAAATTACAGCCAAAAAACATCGGAAGGTTATTTTTGCGCCACCCTGTAGTTACCATTTTCGAATATCGACAATTTTTTAGTATATTTGATAAATTGTACCAAATTTCTAATTTATTCACTAAATAAATGGTTGCTTCCACCGCACACAAATACATACTTAACGAATTTTATTTTTAAACATGATTGGAAATTCCTATAATTAAAAAATAGTTTTGATTTTTGGTTTCTTTTCCCTTGTTTTAATTCCCAATACAACATTTTTGCTTTATTAATGAATTTTAGATTATTCCAAATAAAATTAAATCAACCAATCTTTTCTCTGGGTGGATTTAAAAAAAAATGTATTTCCAAAAATTTATTTTTTTAGTCTTAAATAAATTGTTTAATACGGTTACTGAAAAATCCTTGCTGCTAAAGCCAATTAGGCCGCCCTCATTTTGTGACGGTTTACATTTCTTAATGCATTTTTAGCAAAAATATCGGGCTAGAATTTTTAGGAAGGTCATTTAATTTGTTACCTCAATTTGTCAATGCAAATAGCCAGAGGGTTTTTTTTTCACTAAAAAAGAATTGTAAAAGAGTTTGTTTTTATTTATACACAATCTAACAACACCCATATACAAAATGTTGTTTAACAATAACATGTTCATGTATTTTGTGTAAATAAATATATAAAAACAGTAGATTTTATTATGGCTATTGTTATACAAGTAAGTTTACTTCTTTTTATAACAATACCACCTGCATTTTAAATAATTTTTTATATATTTATTTTTTGATTTTAGAAAAGAAAAAAAAAAACACAAAACCAGCTCTAGTTATGTATTTTGTTTTATGTAAACTTAACTTTATTGATTTGTTGTAAATGTATTGGAAATCTAATAGATAAGACATGTTGTTGCTCTGGTTATAGTTTGGTGGTTTGCTAGTAAAGATTTTGCAATAAATGTTTTACAAAAAAATAAATATCAATTTATATATATATATATTTTAAGTTTTTAACATACACTGCATTGATAGTAACAAGGTCGCCGTTAAACACTTGAGATAAGTGGTAAAAAAAAACCAAAATTCAATAATAATGCAAACAAATAAAATGTTTGTTAACAATTTTATGGGGTTTTATTAAATTCCTTATGTAAAATAAAAGTTTTTATAGTTCATATCTATTTAAATAAAACTTTGTTTGTAAAAACGTTCATTGCTTAAGTCTTTTGTTTTATGTTATTGTATAAAATGAAGTTCTCTCATACACGAAGATGATAAATAGTATTTTTAAAAAATTGTATATCCTGTCTATTATATTCATATATTTATATATAATTTCAAAAAAAAAATTAAATTTATGTTAATTTTTTATGTTTTAAAAATAATCACATCATCATCTTTTTTTATACGTTTGATGTTATATTTAAATAAAATGAAAATTAGATTATCTTTGTTAGTTTATGTTGATGTTTTTTTTTTCAAAAAATCACATCTGTGATCTTAAAAAAAAAAGCGATTAATAAAATTTATTCAATACTAATTAAAATATTTAAATTGCACAATTTTTACATAAACCTAAACACATCAAATTGGGTTAAAATGAGAGAGTCGTATTATGAAAATATCATTTCAATCAGACGATAGATACGACAACTGCTAAATTTCGTAACAAAAAAATATTGTTTCATATTAAAAATCGTAACCATTATTTTTTGAAATTCGACCGAAATATAGAACAAAATTATACCGGCGCGAAAACCGTAACCAATACTTATTTAAATAATGGATTTCTGTATGAATTTAGTTTACTGCAAAAGTTTGTTTAAAATTTGATAAGCGAATTTTGTATAAAAAGCTAAAAAATGTCTTTTTAAATTGTTTGTTATTATCCATAAACGCCTTTTTTCGAAAATAGAATAATTAATGTTGTTTTAAATGCTAATAGAGTTAAATTATATAATTACAAGATATTAACAACAACGTGTGCACAACAGTAAATAATTCCTCCTCTTTACACACATTTTTCTGACAAAAAAAAAAAAAAAAAGAAACAAAAATGCGACAAACTAGATAGTTAAAGCAAACTCCCGTATAACCACTGCACTATGGGCCAAGCTCACCGTTTTGTTTAAAAGAGCATTTTAGGTAAACCAAAAATATCAATTTATTCTCATAACCATTTAAAAAACATGAAAAACGAACACGAAGAGCATTATATATTTTTGGTATTATGATTGTGCCAACCATAGTCGTACTATAATATAGTTATCATATTATGATAATAAAATAACCATAACTTGACCATAATATAGTCCCTACAGTTATTATGATTTCGTATTATGCAAAAGTTCTTTAAAATTAAAAATATTTCTTTAAGAATTATTTTTCCTAAATAATAAATTTGATATTAAGGACTTTTTTAATACAAGTTTTAAATTCCAAGTGTTTTTTTAATAAAAACACATAGATTCGATAGAGTTTTTTTTCATAGAAAAATGCTTAGATTCTAAGGACATATTTATATGGTCCTTAGGTGTTTAGAACTTGTCTTTTAAAAAAAGTTCTTATATAATGAAAGTCCTCAGAATCTAAGATTTCTTTATTCAAAGAAAGACCTTAGAATATACACCCAAAAAACAGATTCGTGCTGACAACCGAATTTATAGCCAATCAAATAGTTCAGTTGCAGCAAACGAATTTTTCGGTTGAGACTACCGAAATCTTATTGAGGCAACCGTTATACTTTTAAAACAACTCATGTCCCAATTAGATTTCTGTTGGCACAACCGAAACATTCGGTTACCACAACCGAACCATTCGATTGGCTACAAATTCGGTTGTCAGATTCTGTTTTCTCTGTGTATGAATTTGTATCTAAGAAACAGTTTGCGGAATCTGAGAATTATATTTTAAACTGAAAATGTTTCTATTAGAAAAAATTTTGTACACTCAGAAAAAAAAGTTAGTAGAAAAATTTGTTAAAGGTTTTCAATCCCACTTTACTATTTTTCTACTAATTTTTAGTAAAAAAAAAATTATTATTTAATAAATTTTTTTTGCTATTTACATTTTACAAATCACAGAATTTTTATAGAATATTTACAAATTTTTGTTGCTAATTTCATAAATGAATTTACACATTTTTGTAAACCGATTTGCTAAAATTAGCAAAGAAAATTTACTAATTTTAAAAAGTGGATATTGAAGTAAATGTTATTTCTATTAATTAAAATTATTACAATACATAGATTGAAAAAGAGACCAAAAGGGAAGATACCTTTCAACCTTTCACAACCGACTCATGTCCAAAAATAAGATATCCACTTAAAATATCTCTAAAAACTTTTTTAGTTCTAAAATTCAGCCCTTAAAAAATTTAAAATTTGATGTTAAAATCCAAAAAATGTACTAAAAATATGTTTCATAACATTAATTAGCAAATTAAAACAAAACGATAAATTCGTTAAACCTTTGAATTTTATCTTAAATATTTAAAAAAAAATAAATTAAATAAAAAATCTTGCTTAATAAAAAAAAATATAAATTTGTATATTCGGATTCTTATTAGCAGCTTTAAAGTGTAACAAGTGTACCTAACAATAATTGAGTTTATTTGTGTATTTTAATAATTTTTTTTATAAATTAAACTTTTGCTATATTTTACAATTCACTGAGTTTACAGCAATTTACTAAAATTTAGTAGCACTTACTAATTTTTTATACTATATTGGTTTTACTAATATTAATAATATTTAGTAATTTTTTTTTTTGCTGATTTTAGGAAAGCGGTTTTAAATTTAACTTTACAAAAAGCTTACTAACATTTAGTAGAGGCTTCTAATATTTTCTACTAATTACATTGTACTACACGTCAGTAGACATGTGTTGCTAAAATTAACAAAAAAAATACCGCTCAACTCAAATTAGCAAAATTTGAAAAACAACTCTTGGGTTATAAAGACTTTTTCTAATAAAAAATAAGTTTATTTTTTCATAAGAAATTTTTTATTTTACGAGAAAGGAATTAATCAACATATTTAAAAAAAATGTATTACTGTTTTTATTTAAAATAATTAAAAAATATAAAATCTTTATATATAATCTTTTTGACAATGATTTCTTTTTTGATAATAAATCCATTAGTGTAAATTATAATGTTATATATACAAGGCATTTTCGAAATAAATGTTCCCCGCCCAGGTAAAAATTATCATATTTTTACTGACTGATCTGATACAATTTTTTTTATGAAAACAACACAGTATTATGACTGTTAATGTCAAAGTCATGTTTTATTTGATTTATAATTATTCATTGATTGTTGTCAGCATTTTATTGTTGCATAATTATCATATTTTTTATAGTCAGAATTTTGGTTACCACAGTATAGTTACACCTAATCATGTTATAAAATAGAAAGTGGTAGTCATGAAATAATAAAATATTCACTATAATAATGATGATAAAGATTTTATTGATGGTATAACCTATTTATAAGCCAGTATCTTGATTGTGGCAAAATATAGTATCAGTGATCATATTGCAACCATGTTTTTTCTCTGCGTGAATTCTAAGCAATTCTAACCAAAATGTATTATTGGGCTACCGAATTTATTAAAATAATTTTATGTGCATAAGAGCCTATTTTTGGAGATCTTCATATGAGGACTGGGTCCAAAATCAATATTGTTGTCTATATTTTGCCGGCAATATGGCCCATTTTAACCAAAATCAGTGGACTTTGTCCCGTTGCGTAAAACATGGATAAACAGGCAGACACATATCACTTAATTGCCTCAAAAAGTGATTTTAGTCGATCGGCATCAGCACAAACTCATTACAAATTTCCAACAACGTGGTGTGGAGTATAAAAGGATCCACCACTTCAGATTCCACATTAGAAATATTAAAAATCTAACTATATATTTGGTTTTATGCGGCCTCAAAATTTCTAAAAAACGTAAAACTGAAAATTTAAAATCCAGCTTATTTTGAAAAAGTTATGTATGTTGCACCTTCAAGGATAATTTTTAAAATTTAGATTTCAAATATGTGATTAGAAAGGCAAAATTCACACTACGCCCCTTATAACAAAGTATGAGAATATCAAGAAAATTTTAAAATAAAATACAGACCTTTAATAGATACGCCATTTTGAATTTTTAAATCTTAATTCATTTTTAATTTCAATTAACCTTTTTTGATAAATCGAACCAGGTTACTGTGTTAAAAAAACTTGTCCAGCCTTTAAATCCGACATTTTGAATTTTGATTTTACATTTGTTATCAACGTATCTCTAAAACCCCCTTGTCATACTTTAAGGTGATACTTTTTTGCCATATAAAAGTCCTTTTTAAATTAAGCTTAACTGGTATTGAAATATCTGGTTGAATTTAGTGTTGTAAATGTTATATGGAATCATAAATTACGTCTACGAATTTTAAGAAAATCGTCCCATATTTTAATTTAGTCGCCATATAAACCCATCTTCCTGGCAAATGCTTAAATAAACTTTAATTAAACGGAAGCTAGCAAATATAAAGAAACTTGGTACTTGGCCCCTAGCCCCCATATAAACCCACCTTGCCGACATCGACTTTTGACAAAAAAACGAATTTTCTAGCCGTATATGCAATGGAGTAAGAGTAACACAATAACAAACATAATGATTACTGCCAATAATAAATACACTCAACATAATATGTTTGAGAGGACAAATAGTAGGTATACTTGACACACGAAGCTGAGTAGCCAACAGGTTCTCATTTGAAGATTGGTAAATCTACAAAAAAATTTGCTAAAAAAATTCTGTGAAATATTTCTCATCGAGCTAAATTTCTTTTATTTATAAAAAATTAATTGTAAATATTTATTTATCCCAAAATTTCGTCACCACATTGGGTGACTTCTTCAAGCAGATCGAAGTAAACTAAAATACTTATAAAAAAATTCTGTTTAATTTTCTGAAAATTTATTTATTTTTTATCTGCAAACTTGTTAATAATTAAAAAAATAACAATGTGTAAGTCAAAATTATTCCCTATAAATTACAAACAAATTATTTCGAGTGCATTATTACTTACACAGCTAAAATTACTTTGACCACACCAGCAGTTAGTCAGTCAATACAATTTAACATATACGTATGTATGTCTATGTGATCATAAATACATAACATAATATGAATTTGGCGGATATCTCTGTTGAAAAAATTCCAAATCATTAAACATATGATGGACGAGTTAACATGAAGATTTATGTATGCTGTAATAGAGAGCGAATATCCCATAGCATCTTAATGTTGTAGTTGTATATGTTATTACATTGTATCAAAAGTATTTGAGCTAAGAAAGGTACACAGAGAAAATATATACTTGGTGACAATCGAACTTGTAGCTAATAGAGTGATTCGGTTGTGGCAATAATATTTGGTATGTAAATAATAGCAAATCAGTTCAGTTAACAGTTATTTGACTGACAATAGCATAACTTAGAAATTTGTAGTATCAACCGAACCTTTCGATTGGGTAACAAAGGTTTTCTTACGAAGTCTTTTCGTGACTGAAGTCAGCCGATTGCAAGCCTGGGAAAAATGTCGAGTATATGAGTGAATTGTATCAGTGAAATTCGAACCAACATGAGAGCGCACAACAATCTAAGTTTCGGGCTTAAGTGTATATTTTATTTTGAACATGAGTCGGTTGTGGAGAGTTTCTTCACTTTAACCTAACCTAACCCAACATTTAAAATATCTAATTTTGAAATAAAATATACAAAATCATTTCAATTTCCTATAAGCAGACAAATTTTATATATATTTTTGCGCTGCAACTGACTGGATTACATTCTCTTTATTTTTAAAAAGGAGTAAAAAAAATTTTAACTCGGGCATGCTCATCACCAATCTGGTTTAAAGTCAACTAGCGTTTGTGTCCGAAATTTTAATGGGCTTATTTGGGCTTGTGGCAATATTTTTCTATACTCAAAAAAATAAGTTAGTATAAAAATAGTAAACGAGGTTGTATTTTTTTTTTTTTTTTTTTTTGAAATTGTGTTTTCAACAAAAACTTTTGTTATATTTCTTTTTTTAGGAAAAAAACTCACTTTGAACAAATTAATTACAAATGTATGGAAAAAATTTTGCTGATCAGCACATTTATAGTGAGGATAAATAAGAGTTTGATGTCGCAACTTGTCTAAATGTAGAACATATAAAAATATTACACTAAAAATAAAATTCTTCTAAAATTTTTGTATTTACATACGGAGAAAAATTTGGTCAATTTCCAACTGAAATGCGTTTTCTGCAACTGAAATCGGTTGGTACAACAGAATATTGGTTTCCAAAATAAAATTTGGTTTATATAACTGAATTTTGGATGCAACGCCCAAACTATTCAGCAATTACATTTAAATTTTGTTGTGCTAACCGAATTTATTAGTTGTCACAACCGAATAACACTTTTCATAATACAAAATCACGCATAGAGAGAACATGGTTGATGCTTTGAAGAGCATCATATATTTTTGGGATTATGATTGTGCCAACCATAGTCGTGCTATAATATAGTTATCATATTATGATAATAAAATAACCATAATTTTACCATAATACTGTCCCTACAGTTATAACATACCCAGCAAAACCACACATTACCGAATAATGGGTAAAGTAATATATAGCCATAGGGGCCGATGATTGATGACTTTTAGAGGTGACAATGTAAGGAGTTACTTATATGGTTACGAAAATGGAAAAGGTTTGTGTCTAAAAATAGATTTTTAAAAAAGAGGAATTTTTATTAAAAAAAATTATTAAAAATATTTTATTTAAAATATTTGTAATTAAAAATAATGTGGTCAAGCTGGGAATCGAACCAGGGAAATCTGGTTTCCAGCCAAGAACTCTACCCACTGAGCTATCGACGTATTTAGCAATCAAAAGGCTTTAGACTTAAATGAATTGTTGCGCTTTGTTATTTCGCTAGTGTTATCAAAACAAACATACATTACCCTTTTTCTTACAAAAAAAAACACAAAGTAATGTATCTTAAATTAGATTTTCAAAAATATTTCAATTATTACTTTACATTTATAAATCATATATTACGTAATCAATAATGAGTCACTTATTGATTTATGCTTGCAAATAATGAAAAAGGTAACGAGCTATCATTACAAGGTAACGCATAAGAATATCGCACCAAAGTTTTGCTGGGTATTATCATACGATGTTTTGCAAAAGTTCTTTTAATTTAAGAATATTTCTTTAATAAGTGTTTTTCCTAAAAAAAAAATTTGATATTAAGGACTCTTTCAAGAAAACATTTTTGATTCTACGGACTTTTTTAAAAAAAATATTTAAAACAAAAATTTTAAATTCTAAGGACTTTTTTAATAAACTTTTTCAGGAAAACATCTCTGATTCTATGGACTTTTTCTAAGAACATTTTTAATTTTTTTTTTTAGATAGTCCTCAGAGTCTCCGAATTTTTCTTTTAGAAAAAGGTCTTAGAACCTGATAATTTTTCTACTATAAAAGTCCTTTGAATCTAAGTATTTTTTCATGTTGAATCTTATTTTCAGAAAGGCCATAATCTAAGTTTTGTTTAAGAATTTATGAATTTTTATCGAGAATTTTACTTTAAAGAAAAATCCATAGAATCCAACAATTTTTCTATCAGAAACATTTTTTAAAATCTTGTATTTTGTATAAAAAAAACCATTTCATACAAACAGCGCTCTGAGTACTATTTCCACAAGAAAGTCGTTATTTTACAAGAAATTAATAAATAAACATATTTAAAAAAAAAATATTATTATTTTTATTCAAAAAGAATAAAAAAATATAAAATCTTTGAAAAAATCTTTTTGGCAATTTTTTTTTTTAAACAATGAATTGATTTTTTTTACAATGAATTCATTGTTGTTATATGTAAAAGGCATTTTCGAAAATAAAATCTGCCAGGTGAAAATAATCATATATTACAATATAATTTTTACCTGGTTGACTGAAGTGATGCAATTTTTTTATGAAAACAAGCCAGTATTATGAGTGTAAATGTCAAAATCATGTTTTACGATATTTGATTTATAATTATCATATTTTATTTATTATAGTCAGAATTTTTGTTGCCATAGTATGGTTACAGCCAATCATGTTATAAAAAAGAAAGTATCAATCATGAAATAATAAAATATTAACTATAATAATGATGATAGCGACAATATTGATGATTGGAACTTATTTATAAACTAATAACTTGATTGTGACAACCATGGCCGATTGCAGCAAGTATTTGTTTTTATTTTCTGCGTGTACAGTCTAAAATGTATAAAAATTTCCAGCACTTTTGCTTATAGTAAGTTGGTCAATACAAGATATTGATGATGGGATTTAAGTACTTAAATAATTAATTGCCTTTAAAAATGCTTTCAATTGTAATAAAAAGTATTTTTTTTTTATTTTCGTAAAATTTTGTTTTATTTTATATAAAAGTCCTCAATCTTTTAAGATAAATACATCCATAAATAATTTTTCTGGAAATTTTTGAGTTTTTCAGTCTTCTCAGCATAATTTTTCGCTGATTTTCATCAATATAATTTTGCTGATATTAGCAATTTTTCTGCTAAATCAGCAAATATTTATAAACGCCTCTCCTGTAGCAACATTTTTTTTTGATAATAAACCTTCAAGGATCATTCCGAAAATTTTTGCACAATCATAGAAATAAAACAATTTTTTACATTCTTAAGCTTATATTTTGTCCAAAACGCTGCCACAACAAACATAATCATTTTTTTTAGCTCGATATACCATCGAGTCTTTTTTGCAAGAGTGGAAATAGAAAATAATCCGAGGGATCCAAATCTGGCTACTAAGGTGCGTGATAAAGCGATTTGAATCTTAGTTCATTGATTTTGGCCAATTTGTATTCCATGTGACCAAGATTTTTCATCTATAAAAAATTCACAGAGTGGTTTATTTTTGATGGCTCCAAAAAAAAAAAAAAATACTTAACAACGTGGCACCTTGAAACTTAAAACATCTGTTTTTTAAGGTTGAGCCATCATCAATGTATATGTCAGGTCGGCTATTTTTCGGATGTTTTTTTTTTCACTCTGAACTTCGTATCTGAGAAATATATATTTTAAAATGCTTGGTTGCTTCTTATTTGCATTTTGTACAATTTAGTTTTTATAAAAGGGATTCGATACTAAATTTTAGTAAATTGCTGTATACTTAATGAATTGTAAAATAACGCAAAATTTTAATTTATAAAAAAATACTGATAAAATGCACAAATTAACTTAATTATTTTTAGATACACTTGTTACACTTAAAAGCTGCTAATTTCTTGCCTTACTAACTCGGGTTTAAAAATTTATATTTTTTTTATCGAGCAACGTTTTTTTTTCTTTTAAAAAATATTTTAAATAAAATAAAAAAATATCAAACATTTTGCTAATTTTTGTTTTGAAAAATTTTTAGTAATTTTTTTTGATTGTAAGGTCAAATTTTAATTAATTTAATTAAAAGTATTTCAAGAGGATGTCCTTTTTTTTTGGACATGAGTCGGTTGTGAAAAGTATCTTCACTTCCCATCCCTTTTTTTCAACCTATTTTAATGCAATTTAAGTTTGTACGTATAAGTTTTAATTATTAGAAATAAGAATTAGAATTAGTTCATTTTTTTCGCTAATTTTAGCAAATCGGGTTTCAAAAATTTGTAAAATGATTTCTCAAGTTAGCAGCAAAAATTTGTAAATGTTTTGTAATTTGTAAAATGTAAATAGCAAAAGAGTTTACTAAATAATAAAGTCAGTACAAAAATAGTAAAGTAGGATTAAAAACCGTTAACAAATTTTTCTACTAACTTTTTTTTCTGAGTGTAAAAGCAGCCTTATAGGCTGCATGGAAGATGTTGAAAATGTGAAACAAGTGTTTACAATGGCAACATCTTTCATCTGTTATTTATTCAGCTGTCAAAAAAAAAATTAAATGAAAAAGACGCATATTTAAGAGAAAGCATTGATCATTGGAGTAGTTGTTGCTTTGCAAGAACAAACCCGAATTTTAATGCAGTACAATGAAATATTAAAGGCCATTCTGGAAGAAGATGATGATGAAGAAGAATTTTTAGTAGACATAAATATGAAATTCTTACATCTGCCGCTCATTTTCCTTTGTTGAATAATTTTTTATTTTTTTATTTTCTGCAATGTCAGTTTGCTAGTGATGGCACAAAGAAAATGGATTTTTTTTTTGTAATTTTTTTAGTGATGACACTTAAAATAACGAAAGATGTGAGGTGGAACAAAATGAGAAAGGATCATCTTTTGTAGATGCAGAAAGATGTAAAATTTTTAAACTGTATAATTCTTATGGGAAGATGTTAACATATTTGCAAATTGATGAAAGATGTAGCTCAGTGGAAAAAGGCTATTTTTTATTTTTTTACATCTACATATTGATGTAAGATTTCTTATAATGCGGTCATCGCAATCTCACACATCACTGTTGTTTTCTGCTATAACATCTGTTTTTATAGGATCTTCACCAATTTCATTGCGGATAGAATATCGATTACACTTGAATTCTGCAATCCAGTTATAAAAAAGTCATTAAAAGCACTCCTGCTGGCTTAAGCTAACTTTAAAATTTGTTAAAATTATTCAACGGAAACTTTTTTCGAGTAAATTCCTTTTTATTTTGATGCTTTGTTTAAAATTCAACAGATAAAAACAAAATTGACATAAATTCATTTTGCCAACGCCAATATGAATAAAAATTATGTGTTGTTAAATTTTGCAAGTGGAAATGTCATTTTGCAAAAATTTACGGAATGATCCTTGTATTTAATATTGTAATATTGTGATTTTACAGAAATATTTATGACTTTCGACTTGGAATCAAATTTGTTAAAATTAACATTATTTTGTGATAAAAATTAGTAAATTTACAAATTTTTTGTTAAAATTAAAAACTAAAGATTTATTTTTGTTAAATTCCTGACTTATTATTTTTAGTGTTGGCTATACAAATTGATGAATAAACCAAACAAGATTGATTTTTTATAACATAACTGAATGAGTGAAAATATTTGTAAAAAAAAAATGAAGAGGCGTTTATGATGTAAAAACAATATATTGTTGATTTTGTAGCTACTACTTGTTTGTAGTAATGACAAAAAAAACCCATACAAATCATTTTGTTAACAAAACTGTTTAAAACTAAATTGCAGAGAAGAAAAAAAATATCGTATAACATAAAAGCTAAAAACAATATATTCCTATGAAGTCGTGTTTTTTTTTTATTAAGAGCTTAAAGTATTTTTTCTAATAGTTTAGTTGTACTTTATGAAAACACAACTGGGAATTGTATTTAAGTATGATGCGATAAAATAGTTAAAATTATGATGTTTTTTTTTAATTTCTATGTATTTTTAAGTGAAAGTAAGGAAACTAAATATTTTACAGTAAAAATAAATATAAACATTTTCTTACTACTAGGGTGTCCCGATAAAAAACAAAATATTAAAGGATGGGTATTATGGTGCTGAACATGGGAAAAAATTACTAAACAAATTTTGCAGGACACCTTAAGTATCCCACAAGAAATTGAAGATATCGGTAATACTCTATTTTAGCAATACCAAAAGGGTTCTTGATTTCTTTTTTTTTTTTTAATTGGTATCAAAAGTTACTTGACCACAAAGCTTGCATTAAACTGACTATATTTCCCATATTCAGTTTCCTTTGAGTGCTTTTAATTACACCAATGCACAATGAAGTCATTTATTGGGACACCCTATTATAAACATACATATTCATATAATTTTCGGTATTTATTTAAACGAAAAATGTAGAAAAAAAAATAAAATTGTTTAAGCTGGTTTTGAAAGATAAACAAAATTGTATAAAACACCACAAGATGTTTCTTAAGTCTTTTGTTTTTAATAACGTTGTCCAATGTGTGTTTTGTGTGTATTTCTTTCTACTTTATTGCAACTATGGTCAGTTTGTCAATTTTGCTATTTTTACAAGTTATTTTTTTTTATTGCAGTTTTAGTTTTTCTTTAACTAATTTTTATTTATATGTAATTACAAATGTTTATTGTCTCTGCTGAGTCTAAAGTAGTTGGACATTTTGAATATAATTGTCGGTATTTTGTTTAATATTTTTCTTTATTACTTCAGGAAATATTACTATATAGCCTTTTAGTGTTATAATTTTTTTTTCTTTATTAAATAACAAAATAAATAAAATAATTTACGGTATTTAATATTAAATAAAGTTGTATAATTGTAACATAATCCTAATAGAAACTAGTTTAAACAAGTGCATAAGTAAATGAACTTTAATCACAAATTAACTGTGATTAAAAAATATATATTTTTTTTAAATTGCGAGGGACTTTTTGCATAAATTTTAAAAACAACATATAAAATCTTGGTCAATTTATAATATGATTATAACATTTTAATGAATATTTTAAAATTTCGGGTAAAAGAAAAATTTTAAGCTCCCATCTCATGTTAGCGGTCGGTTTATTTAATTCGGTGCCGGGACATTACTCCATATAATATTATCCCAAGATATAATTTTGGGATTGTGTTCGACAAGGAGTTAATAAAAGTGTTTAATAAATAATTAGTCATTAATTTGTAATCATATTTATGAAGTTTTCACAAATAAGATAAAACTTTTCATAAGATTTTTTTTTAATTGTTGCATAACAATTACATACGTAGTTAACTACCCAGCGAAAATGAAGCTGCCAAAGAAGCAATAAAAGCATCACTACTATGGCAAAGGCATCACTTCTTTTTAATGGTTTCATCGATGCATTTAACATCAGCGTGTCATAGGATGGAAGTATTCAAATGTAGCTACTAGCATTACTCATACTTTACTCTAAGGAAGCAATGATAATACAAAGATTAGGTAATCTGATGCATGAGTGGAAAATGTTCATATACTTTGTAGTATTTAAGCTTTGATAAAAATTTAATTCATAAAAATGCAGAAAAATAAGTTTTAAGAAGCGATGTTTATGCATTGATATACAAATACTCTTTATTAAAAGAAATAAATAATTCTGCATTAGTAAAAAAGCATTTTTGAAACATGTTTCAAAAATTTTAATGAATTTTTAGACAAATTTAAAAATATTTTTGGGTAATTAAAAAACTGGTTGTACAATTTTGAAACATTTTTAGATGATTTTAAAATATTTTTGAACAATTTTAAATAATTTTTGCTCAATTTTAAAACATTTTTTTGGCAATTTTAAATAACTTTTACACAATTTTAAAATTATTTTGGCAAATTCTGAATTAAAACTGAAAATGGTGTAGTATTAAATAATAAACACAATGCAAAAATGCACAGATTGCGTCGTCAAAAAAATATTTAAGGCTGAAAAAATGCAAATGAAAGGCCAGCTAGTTTCAATTAAAGGTCAAAAAATATCTGTTTTTCTAGATTTTTCAAAACTTTTATTAAAAGTGCAAAACTGCATAAATTCTAACCCTCATGAAATTTTAAACTAAAATATAAAAAATTATTTAAAAAAAAATTTTAAAATTTCATCAGAACAATTTTTTCAATTTGAATAAATGCTTTAGATTCAAAAAATATACGATATACTATAACTTATGCTTTAGAAGTAATAAAGAGTGATATTTTAAGATAAGCATCGGGTTTATAGCCAGATCACTGCATCTGAAAGATGTACACATTAATGCTTTTGGAAGTGCCTTAGAATAACACCAAAAAATCATAAAAGAATGTCAGCTGAAGTTTAGGAAGCAATGAAAGAAGTTATAGTCACAGAATGACTACCATGTTTTTTTGCTGGGTAATAATATAGTAAAAACCAACTATAACAGTGGTTAAACAAACTACAAATGTGCTTCAAAATAACTTAAAATAAAGTTAAAACAATTCAAAATATAGTTAAAATCAACTATAAATGCAATTAAAAACAACTACGAATGTAGTTAAAACCACCTAAATTTAACGTTTTTCACTTTATCAGCTTAAAATTCTTATATACATTACAGAAGATAGAATGTATATACACTCAAAAAAAAAATAAGTTAGTAAACTCAGCAATAATGTCAGAAAAATCGTATTATTAAATTCAGAAAAAGTTGTGCTAAAAAATCCTTAATAAAACCAATACAATTTTTTGCTAATCATCAGCAGTCTGAATTTGTAGAGAAATTAAATTTTAGTTAGTTTATTTGCTGAAAATTTAGACCTAAAATAATTTTTTTTGTATGATTCTGAAAATAATTTATAAATCTTTTTAAATTCAAAAAATATCCAGACTACTGCATTGTCTTTTTACTTCGGATTGTGTTTCCAAGTAGAGTTGGGTGGACCGGGTCTGGACAGCTGGTTGAAGGGTGTGCACTTTTTACGGATGGTTCCAAAGTGTAATCTGGCACTGGGGCCGGAATTAACATAGTGGATGGTGACATTAAAGTGTCATATAGCCGAACACCGACGACGAGTCGAGGTTGACGGCTTTTATGACACACTATCGCGAACAACAGCAATGTTTTCCGCAGAACGAACTGGGCGAGCATGCACAGGTGTTTTCACATTTCCTACAGAGCCGGTTTGCTGAAATTTGCGCACAATTTTCCCGATTGTCGATTATGCTGACCAAAAAAATCACACAGTGCATTTTGATTTGAATTCCAATTTTCGTAAAAGGCTTCATCAATCTTTACGCGCTGTTCAATTTTGTACCTCTGCATGGTTGAATTTGTGTAAGACTGAAACGAAGAAATGTCAAATTAAGTTGGGTAAAAAACGTGACTCACGAATCACATCGTGCATTATGGTTGGACCACCCCTTAGGATAAAAAAAGGGGTTTTATGAAAAAGTTCGAATCTATTCGATGTTTTTAATTTTCTGAGTTTTTTGGTTGCCCTGTAAAAATTAAAATGGGTGATTATAAAGTACTGCATTGAACTAAATCTCTCATCTTTCTATGAATAAAACTGTTAGCAGTTTTTTGCTTCTTCATTAAAAAATAAAAATTTTAAAAACGGAATTTTACATTTTAAGTGGCGAATTGTAAGTTGTTAAAAGAACAAGTGTAATAACTACAACCGCTTTACTACACAAACAACTATCCTAAAGTTGCTGAAAAACTTTTCTGAGTGTAACTCTAAATTTACCTCCTTCAATCGTTTTCAATCTCTTAATTCATTTACTTTACTTCTCCCGCTGTGTATTTCTATAGAAAAATCTTTATAAACGAATGCAAAAAGTCAATACATCGTTTAGATAAATTTTTTGCAATCATTTTTGTTTTATATTATATGACAAATAAAGTTTTTATTTTCCAAGGCAAAAGCAAAAAGTCGGTAAAAAAAAACAACAACACCAAATCACCTACTCTATTTGTTAAAATCAGATTAAGCTTTCAAATTGTCAGCAAACAAAGTTAAGTTAGACATAAGCATAAGAGAAAATGTTTGTTTGATAGACAAAACGTCACATAACAACAAATAAAGTGTACGATATAAAAAAAAAACTGAAATGAGGGTGTAAAATTTTACAAAATATAAAGAAAAATGTAATGCAGGGATTACCAGTCTTAAAAAAATGCTTTGAAATTGGCCGTACTCTTGCAGGCCAATTTTATAGAAATTCATATTTGTGATAAAAATGGGTAAAAAATCACCCACCTTCCCGGTATTTGGTTAATCAAACTACAGCTTGCAAATATAAAAATATATTTGTATGAATTTTTGGTACATAAGTTCCTAGTGTCCCTAGGACGGATCCTACGGAATTTGAAATTTGTTCATATTTAAATCTACTCCTATTGAGTAGGTCTTATACCCCCAGCAAAAACAAAATTAGCAAAAGAAGAGAAAAAGAAGCAGTGATTTTGATTCCGGTGTTGTGAAAACTTGGATAGGAACCAATGATTTTTACATAGGGGTGTCATAGGGTGAACATTTTCTTTTTTGATCCTGTTTTATTGCATCTAAAGCCCTTCTTATGGTTTAGTGATTAATGAGATTTTCTGATGTTCCCAAATAAATTTTGAATTTTAAATTTAGATTTTAATAGGACATCAGTAATCGAGCCTTAGCCTCATTTTCCAACTCTCCAGTTAGCTTCTTACTGGGAATTTAGCTAACACTTTTGTTGTTGTTTCCCATATAAAGTTTTTAGTTTTACCATTTTTGATAAATGAGCTTACGAGATTCATTCTAAATCAATTTTGGTCCATATCGCTTAAAGTAAAGAACAAATGATTGCCGGTTATAGGCTTTTTTCACTGATCTACATCTTTCATCTTTCATTAATTTTGCAAAGATGTTTACATCTTTCCATAAGCATTATACAGGCTAAAAATTCTACATCTGTCTGCATCTACAAAACATGGTTCTTTCTAATTTTGTTCCATCTTACGTTTTTCGTTGTTTTAAGTGTCATCACTAAAAAAAAATGGCAAAAAAAATCGATTTTCTTTGTGCCATCACAAGCAAACTGACATTGCAGAAAATAAACATAAAAAAAATTATTCAACAAAGGAAAATGAGCGGCAGATGTAAGAATTTCATACATATGCCTACCAAAAATTCTTCATCATCTTCTTCCAAAATGGCCTTTAATATTGCATTGTACTGCATTGAAATTCGGGTTTGTTCTTGCAAAGCAAACACGACTCTAATGATTAATGCTTTTTCTGAATCCATTTTTTTATTTTTAACAAAAAATATGCGTCTTTTTCATTTCATTTTTTACAGCTGAATAAATAACATATGAAAGATGAAAGATTTTGCCAATGTAAACACATTTTTAACATCTTCCATGCGTTTCACAAAGATGTTGTTCAGTGTAAAAAGCCTATTAGGGAGTTAAATGATATTTAGACACAGGATTAAAATTTGCTATATAAAATTGTTATTTTTGTCTCCCAACTCAGAAAAAAAGTTAGTAAACTGTTTTCGATCCCTCTTTACTATTTTTGTACTGATTTTTAGTAAAAAAATTATTATTTAGCAAATCTTTTTGCTATTTACATTTTACAAATTACAGAGTTTTACAGAATATTTACAAATTTTTGTTGCTAATTTCAGAAATCATTTTACAAATTTTTGAAAGCCCATTTGCTTAAATTAGCAAAAAAAAATACTAATTTTGGATATTGAAGGAGATGTTATTTCTAATTAAAACTTACACCTTCAAACTTAAATTGCCTTAAAATGTTACATAGATTAAAAAAAGGGATCGGAATTGAATATACAGACTCATGTCTGAAAATAGGACATCCACTTAAAATAACACTAAAAAGTTTTTCAAAATCAGCTCAAAAAATAATTAAAATTTGACCTTAAAAGTAAAAAAATATTGATTAAAATATTTTTCAAAACAGCAAAACAGAAATTACCAAATAAAAACAAAATTATTAATTCGTTTATGTTTTAAGAATTTTTAAGATTTTTAAACCTTTTATTTTTTTTTAATTTTATATAAAAAATTTTTGAAAAAAATAAATAAAATAAAAAAGTTTTGATGCTCGATAAAAAAATTAAATTTTATATTTTTTTTTCCTTTACAAAAAGTTTACTAAAATTTAGTAGCGGCTACTAATTTTTCTACAAATTTCATTGTACTACACGTCAGCAGACATGTATTTGCTAAGGTTAAAAAATTCCGCTGGGCTTTTATAAGCAAAATTTCACGTAATAACAGCAAAATTTGCAGTTTCCATTGCAGACTCTTTTTGGTGAGTGTAGAGACACAGGCTGATAGAGTTCTGAACTCAAGTTTTTGAAAAATTTTGTTATTGATTAAAATTAAAAGACAAAATTTATTTTCTGTTATTTTATAAAACAAATTTCAAACCTGAAAAATTTTCAAGTTTGAAATTTGACTAGAAAATTTTTTATAGAGTTGAACCTAGAGGAAAAGCAATGGGCTGACAAAAAGAAGGTCGCCGGTTCTAGATCGATTCGCGGCATAAAAATATTTATATTTTTTGGATAAATTTTGTGGAACGCGTAGTAGAATATCCGTTCTTCTATCGGTTTTAATACAGATAACTATACCCTACGCCAGTACGTGGAAATGGAATTATAAGTTTGTGCTGATGTTTGTAACTACCAAGAATACACTCACAATATTATTTCGTTAAAAACAATCTAAAAAACATATTATATTAATCATTATATTCAACCCATTTTGTTGCTTATTTTCAATCATCGACAAAAGTAGTAAAAACAATCGAAAGTCGTTTAAAATAATCTTCAGTTGTTATTTCAATAAAATAGCAATAAAATATTACAATCAAAATTCGGGATTTGTAAATAAAATTCGTTAATAACAACAGTATTAAAAAAATAATAAAAGTGATGCTAGATGGGACTACAAAAATTCGGTTGCAAGTACAAATAATATTCTGAGTGTAGAGTTATTTAAGTCTTAAATTTCAGTTTAGATAAACGGGTAAAGGTACCATGGAACAAGTTCCAGTGAAACATATAATAGAATTGATGTAAACAAAAAATATTTCTTGCAAAATGTAAGAAAAGGGAGAATTCCATTTATAAAAATCGTTTAAACCATAATCCTGAAAATGTGAAAAAAATTGTAAATTGATGGTTTTTTATTTATTCTATAAGATATTTTTAACCGACGTTAGCGTAGCCGAATAAAGTTTTCCTATTTGGGTTCCCCCGTTTGTTAGGAAAAAACGCCTCCGATTCGAGCTACCTTAGCGAGCCGTAATGTTTTTAAAATTTATTAAAGTTTTTATGTATTACTGATGTATTATTTTGTAAATGAATAGTACTATTAGGATTTTAGATCATATAATCATATTCTTTTTTTATAAATTGTTTTAATTACAAAGAAACATGAAAATTTTTATTATTAAATTATAGAGAATTAACGGCTTTATATAAGCCTTGTTATTGGATACCTTAAGAATTAAAGTTCATAACAAAAACTGTAAAACAGTGATGGAAAAGTTGATACAATTTTACTTTTTTTGATACTATTTGATTTAAGAAAATACCGTGATACTCCCGAGACACATTTGATAATCTCACACACTTTTCCCAAATAAAACTTTGATATTCACTTATCTTAAGAATGCAGAAAAATAACTTTAAAGAATCGAACTTTATGCACTTATATAGAAATACAATTTATTAAAACAAATACATAATTCTGCATTAATGAAAAAGCTTTTTTTGGGCAACTTTAGAATATGTTTCAAAAATTTTAATGAATTTTTGGACAATTTTCAATTATTTTTGGATAATTTAAAAACTGGTTATACAATTTTGAAGCATTTTTGGACAATTTTAAAATATTTTTGATCAATTTAATATAATTTTTGAACAATTTGAAAACCTTTTTGGACAATTTGAAATAATTTTTACACAATTTTAAAATTATTTTCGATAACTTTAAAACATTTTTACACAATTTTAAAATTATTTTGAAAAACTCTGAATTAAAGCTGGAAATGGTGTAGTATTAAATAAAATACAAAGTGCAAAAATACAAAGATTATGTCGCTATAACTACTTAAAGCTGAAAAATTGCATTAAAAAAAAATAAAAAATTATGTAATAAAAAATAATTATAAAAGGCCTTCAGAACTATTTTCACATTGAAATTTTTGACTTTAATAATCAGAAACCAATATTTTCAATTAATGCAGAATATATTACGACATACTATAGCTTTAGAAATAATGGACTTTATATCCAAATCACCACATTTGAAATATGAACATATTAATTCTTTTGAGAGTTCCTTAGAATAACACAAATAAATCATAAAAGAATGTCAACTTAAGTTTAGGAAGCAATAAAAGAAGTTATAGCCACAGATTGACTACCATTTTTGCTTGTGTAACTAAAATTTGTATTAACTTGATCTCAAATTTAATGTGTTACTCTTTTTTGTTTAATATAAAAAATGTTTTTAACGTATGTTAATTTTATGTAAAAACGAATTTAGATTTGTGTTCACTTTTATTTTTATGTATATTCATTTTATGATATTTTTAGCTAAAAATAAAAAAAAAGGTTCAAAAAAGTACTATTGATTTTTTTTTTTTTTTTTTGATACCGGAAAAAATTCCATTTTCCATCCCTGCTGTAAAATATAGAGGATAAATATAAATTGTTAAATTTCGTTGATGTCAGTCTAATTGTGTGTTGTTTTCAAGTTTGTTAATTTGTTTCCAAACACTCAATATAATATAGACAATCATCAATAAGTAATAACCAATAGGGGAGAGGTTGGGTAGCGTCAAGCGAAAATACTAAGTATTCTATTCTGCTGGCTCTTGTGGAATTTTTCAATTTTTATCCTCTATAATTTACTAATAAAAATTTTCATGTTTCTTTGCAATAAAAACAATTTATAAAAAAAAGAATATGATTATATGATCTAAAATCCTATACTAATATTATTCGTTCTTAAAAATTTTCACCTATCTCAATTTCCAATTCAACTTTATTAAGTTTGCACGAGTCTGAATTTAAGTAAATCTTTATGAAAAAAAAAATTTACATATTTATTGTTAAATATTTGTTTCGTTAGGTTTTGTGGTTGAACCTTTGGTACGTTAAGTTGGCAATGACTTCCTTGTTATAGTTTAAATTTAACTTATTGTTAGTTTTTCCACTATGCAAATTAACATTGTTTTTAAATTTTGCAATGATATGTTAGTAAGGAAAATTTAATAAGGCTTGTGTTGTGTTTAAAATTTGTTACTTTAAAAACTAAATCGAAGAGAAAACGTGACAAGTCATTGTTTACTTTTAGATAATTTCATTTATTTTGTGTTTGTGTTTTTTTTTTTTTTGTTTGCTGAACTCAAAACCCTTTTCTTGACAATACAAAACTTGTGGTGGTTTTGCTATTAAGCCATTGTTAAAATATGTATAAAAGTCATGTTTTTATTTCATTTATTGCATGTTGAAAACGCATTAAAAAAAAGTGACGTAAAAAAATATACAAAGCTAAATTTATACTGACAAGAAAAATATGCACAAAAGTTCAATGGCATTTTAACTCCCACCTGAGCGTCAGTAAAATTGAAAATAAAGCTCGACACAAAAAACAGCAACAACCAAAAAATTTAAGAAAAACATGTTATTTAATAAAAAATCTGTATAAAAAGAAAAAAACGTGTATGACACGTAACACTTGCTGCTAAATAAAGCAGCTTTAACCCTAATATGGGTTGATATTTTACGAGCCAGGTTTACAATCAGCACTAACAAGGAAATCCCCTTATTACTTACACACCGATATGGATCAAACTCGTATATATGCTAGAGAATAAAAGTTTTTAAACAGTTGAATTAAACGTTTTTACGCTAATTTGGCAAAAAAAAAGTAAAAATGTCTTTTCGACATTACACAAATAATATTATTTTTTTAAAAATAATCTTAAATACATATTAAAGTAATCAAAAAAAGAGGACTACCATTTTGTTGTTTATTTTTAAACATTTATTTTAAACATTATTTTAAACATTGCTTAATAATTGTTAAAAGTAATAAAAGCAATCGAAAGTCGTTTAAAATAACCATCAATTTTTAACTGACAAAACGTAGAAAAAAAAAACGATTTTTGTGGTTTGTTTTGCAAATTGAATTTTTTTTTATACCCTCCACCATATATGGTGAGGGTATATATGAGTTTGTCATTCCGTTTGTAACATCTCGAAATATAGGTCTATGACCCCATAAAGTATATATATTCGTGATCCTTATGCAATTTTAAGTCGATTTAGCTATCTCCAGTTTAGTATTGAAAATGAGTAACATCGGTCCAGCGGTTAAAAGGTTATGAGTTAAAATGTGAAGATACTTTTAAATTTTCCATACAAATTGGTGTATTTTAGTACAATTTCATAGAAGCGACAGCTACAAAATATATTTTCTCATATTTTTTCATCAGTCGCTTAGAAATTAATAATATTTTGTATTCACCTCAAATATTTTTCATCTCACAAAATTTTTATCACCACTAAAATTTTTTTTCACCACTAAAATTTTTTTTCACCACCAAAAAATTTTTTCACCTCCATAATATAACTTCAAAAGATTTTCACATTATTTGTATCAAAAACAGTAGAGAACATTTTTTTAGGATATTGGTGGTGGGTATTCAAAGATTCGGCACAGCCGAATTTAAGCCTGTTTTTACTTGTTATTTGTATGTAATTTTATTTATTTGTATGTGTGTATCTATATTTGAATAATTCCATGTAATTTTTATTAAAATAATTTTGTATATAAACAAACAATTTTGGTAAAAAAACAAAAAAAAAATTATATGAATTTCTAGTTTTAGAAACAGAAAACATAAAATGTTTACATTTAATAGAAAATATCAACGCCTACTGAATGTCTGTAAATTTGTATAGTTTATTTTTTGAATGACTGATTCAAATAGTTAAAAAAATATATTTTTATCAATTAGTTCTGAATTTAAAAACAAACTTTACGTATTACTTTTTAAATAAACTACATTCGGTGACGGAAAATATATTGTGAGTGTACTTCTTAGTTATGTTTAAAAATTGTTTTGATTTAACATGAACTAATTTTATTTATAAAATCTGCAAAACGAATTTATTCATCTAATCAAATTCTGAAAGAGCATTAAATTTCACGTAGGAATAGAGATATTGAATTATTTTTTTGGTCCGATAACATAATGAATAAACACGTTGGGGTTAAATAAACTGCAGGCGGTAACGGAAATATATTGTGAGTGTAATATTTAGATTTTTTTTTTACATACGACAAAGAGTTTCATAAGTGTTTTATAAACCATTATAATTTTATAAAAAATTTAAAAAAATTTATTAAAAATTATTAATTTCTGTTGCCTGGGGTACTTTCCATGATAGTACAAATATGTTCCGATTTTCCTTTAGTTTGGAGACATGATTTATGCGAAAATGATTCTGAGTCGATTGGTACATCCAAAGAAAAGATTAGTGACAATTCGATCAAAACCATTAACATTTATTTGTAAGGATGTTATTTTATTTGGAATAACCATCAATAAAGCAAAAATATGGTAGTGGGAATTAAATTAGGGTATCATTAAATTAGGGTTACTGTATTGGACAGAGAAGTTAAAAAATTTGAGCACTACGAATTAAAATTTCTGATTAACATTGTACGTATGAGCTTTTCATGGAAATAGTTTCTCAAGCCTTAATGGATTTTCAACCGAATTCATTATATGTTATATACGATGATACCATTCATCTTTGTCAAAGGGTTAATTTCAATGTTTATATTTTTGTGTGTGTTTGTTTTTTTTTTTTGATTTAACTGTATAATGTCTTCTTCTTTTGCTGGCAAAGATGTAACAATTGTTGTCATGTTTTTTTTTTTTTTGCTGATTTGTTTTTTATAATTTAAGTTGAATAGGAAGTTTTTTTTTGTTTTTTGTTTTGGTTTCATTATTTTATTTATTTTTTAAAGACGTTTAAAAACTACTGTTAAACAACAGTAACTAAACCAACAAAAGAAAAAGTTGTTTGTTATATGCAGACACATTATTCACTTTGAGCCATCTCACATACCGACCAACCAACAAAACAAATATCTTAAAGTTGTGGCGACCTTGACTGTTTTCAACAAGTGTTTCGATTTTATTTTTTTTTATTTTTTTCATTTTGATTATATCTTTAAATAAATACAAATTGTAATAGATACATTTATATGCATATTTTGCATAATTATTTAATTTTTCAACTTTTTTTTGTATAAGAAATGTTAATGTTGCTTTAACTTTAAATACAATTTAAATATGTTTTATATTTAGTTTTTTGGTTTTTATATAAAATTTATTTTAATTAAAATTTTAATAATTTTCTTTCTTATCTATACTTGCAGGTATGTTAATATACTTGTAATTATAATATGATTGCACAAATTTGAGTAAGTAATCGAGTAAAAACAATTGATATGGCGCAATGTTGATTCATATCCAATTTGATATGCTTTAATTCCTGCTTTAAAATGTTGCTTTACCCGTCACCATGGATGATAAATGAGACTTTCAAACATCATAAAAACTAGTACTTGTTTGATCCTAAAGGTACCGAAAATAGATTTTTGTATTCGATTTTTGTATTCCGATTTTTTTATTATTTACCTAGAAACCAGAATTTAAAATATACCTTCCTGGGCGTATGTGCTAACTCCTTGATAAGGTACTTTTGAGAACTTTGACCAGGAATGTGGTATAAATGGGGGTTTAAAGGCCGTAAGCCTTCCCAAACCGTAGGAAATTTCGTAGTCAGCCTCCTTCTCCACTGTAGATAACAGCTAAGATGTGATTTTTTTAAAATCCAACGGGGAGGGGCAGCAAAGGGTAAAATTCTCCCCCTTGACGGCCTGCCAAAACCGTTAGAGCTAGAAGGTTGAAATTGTGTATATTGATTCCACCTGAGGTGTAGACATCCACCCAGGTAGGATTTTTGTAAATTACTGCGGAGAGAGGCAAAAAGGGGGAAACGGCCTGCCCACACTGAAATAGCAATATTCTGCAATTTTTAATAT
The DNA here is from genome assembly GCA_949748255.1 of Eustalomyia histrio. Lineage (NCBI taxonomy): Eukaryota > Metazoa > Arthropoda > Insecta > Diptera > Anthomyiidae > Eustalomyia > Eustalomyia histrio. The sequence continues at coordinate 63,596,298 of OX456527.1, read as the reverse complement.
ATATTACCTGGAGTATGGACTAACTTATTGATAAGCTACATTTTAAAATTTTAGCCAGGGACATGGTAAAAATGGAGTTTAAAAGGATAAAATGTCTCCCCTTTAACAGCTTGGCGAAAGCGCCGGGCCTAGAAAGTTGAAATTTGGTATTCAGGCTCCTTCTCCAGTGTACAAAATTGTACAACCAGTTTTTAAATTATACAAAAACATTTTAAAATTTGTCCAAAAATTCATTAGAATTTATGAAAAATGTTCAAAGTTGCTCAAAAATACTTTTTCACTAATGCAGAATTATTTCTTTGTTCTAATAAAGAGTATTAATATGTACATTAATGCATAAATTTCGCTTCTTTAAACTTATTTTTCTGCATTCTTATGAATTAAATTTTCATCAAAGCTTAAATACTAGAAAGTATATGAATATTTTCCACTTATGCTTTTGAATGTCTAATCATTGAATTGTCTTGCTTCCTTAGAGTAAAGTAAGAGTAATGGTAGTAGCTGTACTTGAATCCTTCCATCCTATGACACGCCAATGTTAACTTCATCGATGAAACCATCAGAAAAGAAGTGATGCCTTTGCCATAGTAGAGATGCTTTTATTGCTTCTTTGTCAGCTTAATTTTTGCTGGGACTATGTGTTAAATAAAATCTACTCTTTTGTATCTTTTACATCAGTTAAATTAAAAAACATCAAATTACATAGTTACCTTAAATTTTCCATGAGTGCAAGTCCGAATAGAAATTCCTGGATAAGATCTGAGGTGGTGATAATACGGAACGAAAACATAAGCAACAGAGTCTGTGAAGTGCATACAAAAAAAAATCTAGAGAAAAAGGAAATTTTTGCTCCTATTTTCCGCTTAGATTATTCAGCAAAAAATCTCCTTAAATTTTGCGGTAAAAATTAATATTTTTGTTTTTCCTTTAAAGATAACTGATCTTTAACCCTGCTCTTCGAAGGAATTTTTCCTCTACAAAACTCCATTAGGATATGGAAACCTCTTCCTAAAGACTAAACCTTTCGGTTTTGGAGGAACTTTTTTGCAGAAAAACATTAAGTTTTGAAAAATTTTCATTTGGAATTGTTTTCAGTCTATTCGAAGAAGAATGTTGTCAGAATCTAAGGAGATTTTCTATAGTAAAAGACCCTAAGAGCCAGAGGGAATTTCTATGTGAAAAATTCCTAGGAATTTAAGGACATTTGTTGTACGACAATCCTCAGAATCTTAAAGGTTTTTATTAGAAAAAAATGTACTTATGTTCTAAGGGTTTTCCTCAAGGAAAAAGTCCTTAAAGTATGAGGGGTTTTCTGTAAAAAACAGTTCTTAACACATGTGGGATTTTCTTAAAAACATGTGAAGGTTTTTCAATAGAAAACTATTTTCCGAATCGGAGAATTTTTCTAGAGGAAAAGATTCTTGAAATCTTAGGATTTGTTAACAGCAAAACTACTCTGAATCTGAGGGATTTTTTGTAGGTGTAAAGTCTTCAGAATCTGAGCATGTTTTTTTTTTATTATTTATTTAAGTTTTTTTTTTAAATTTTGTTTAAATATCTATAATTTTTTAATACATTTTTTTTTTATTTTAAATTTATTTGAAAATAATTGATAAATAAATGTGTTCAGCTCTTTATAATACCGCATGCATTCGGTTGGGTCAACTTTTTTCATGTTCGAAAATATGTCAGATACTCCTTCAAATAGTTCAAAAGTTAAAATAACAGGAAAAAATCAGTTAAAAGAAATGATATTTTATCTTTAACCCGGTCGACTTACTTTTCATTTAAATCAAATGGTTTTTGTTATTTATTACTAAATGTTGTTTAAGCAACTGACACATCAGTAGAAAACAAATGAATAATCAGTAAAAAAAACTAAAATTTTACCTACCAATTCCGTAAAAGTTAACTGATTATTTATTTATTTGAAATTGTTTTAAATTTTTGTGTATTTTTGTTGGTTTTTAATGTACAAAATGTATACTCACACAGTAGGTGTGTTCGACGTACGTTACCGCGGGTGCCCGCGGGAACCCAATCTTACCAGAAAGCGTTTCTTGTAACAAAAATTGGGTAAATGAGAGCGTTCATGAGAGAGTAATTGTGTTTCTCATTTTACCAGAACTTACCCGTACTTTTTGTTTGGGTAAAATGGTAAAATTGTCAAATCATCAGCTGTTGCTAATAAATTAGCTGTTTTGCATTTTAAAAAAAAATTAAAGTTAAATAAAAATTTACTATAAAGAACTTTTCCTTCTTAATAATGCAAAATACATTTGAAAATGTAAACAGATATTTGCCATTTCAAATATATTCATTATTTAAGCTGTTTTTTAATATGAATAAATTTGACGTTTATTTTTGGGTATGAAATGTGGTTTTGTGCGTTCGCAGTATTTTGGGCATTTTTATGGTTTTGTGAGAGAATTTTTTGCTTACTCTCATTTTACCAGACTTTACCCAAAATTACCTCGTACAGACCTAGTCTGTAGATATATTTTATGTGAATGACCATACATGTGTGTGTGTTTATGAAGTTTTTGTAATTTGAATTGAAATAATTGTGTACGTATATAACCAAGCAATTTAAATAAAAAACAAAATTGGACTTTTTTTATATTTTTTTTTTTTGTTAAAACTGTTACGAAAACAAATAAACGACAAATTTCAGTTTTGTGAGTAAATATTTATTAATTTCAAACAAATGAAAAAAAATAATGAAACTGAAAGAAAATCGGTAAATTACAGTAAATCATTTTGAACAAATGCATAAAAAAGTCAATGTAAATATTTCTTTGAAACATAAATGTATGTTCCTTTACATTTAACTGAACTCAAAACATCTATTATTAAACTACAAACAATACACTACATAATATTCTGGTGTATAACTGAAAATGTCTTCAATCGAATAATGTGATAGTACACGTAACTACTAAAGTTCTTTTGACTACTACAACGAATCAATTCTCTGTGTGTATGTGAGTCCATGGACAAAGTCTTTTGGTTTTGCCTAAAATTGGCAAAGATATATCGATGAAATTTTTTGTAGTTTTTTTTTACCAATTTATATAGAAATTGGCACAAATTCATTTCAATCCATTAAATTTTTAGACCCAAATATTAGCTGACATTCAATCAGAATCATGCAGGGTCTCCCATAGTCGTCATAGCCGACTTTAATTTTTATTACATTTTCTTTTGTTTTACTTAACTTTTGTTTTTCGAGATTTACTTTAAGTGTATATTGTGTATAAAAATCATTAATTAAGCTTAAGATATTATACAGTTATTTTGAGATATTTTTTTCATATTACTTCAAGCAATCAGCCATTAACTTAATTAGTTTTAAGCAGGTAATTCACCTGATATTGTGAAGCTTCAGGGGTGTGGAGGGGTTTAAGCATACTGTACACGATATAGATTTGTTAGTTTTTTGTTTTAATTAAAAAATAGTAGAGATAAATTTAAATACATTCTTTTTAATGCTAGAGTAGTTGTTAACATATAAATACGAACGTATAATATAAAACACTTTATTTAATGGACAATTAAAACTTCACCAAAGAAATTGAAACAATATTGTTAAAAAGTAAAAGTTAATTAGTGCAGTATTGTGAATTTGTGTTAATATTTCATTTCTGTTTTATTTCTTTACACAAATTATTAAATCATATTATGTTTTCCAATGTTAGTTTATAATAATATGCAAGGTGGGGCAATAAGTTTCACCCTATTGGAATGTGCTGCCATTTTTCGAAATGTCATCGTGTGTGAATTTGGTTTTGACATTCGTTAAGTAGGGACTTTATACCCAGGAAAAATTTAGTAATAGCAGCTCATTATTTTTTGCATTACTAATAATGACTAACCCCTGCCTACTGCATTACTTCTAAAGTGAAAATAATGAATTACTAATAATGTGTTTTAACTTCTTATTTTTGGCAGTTAAAATCTATTTGTAAGTTTTGTTATATAATTTTTATTTTCAAATTGTTATCAAAAATCAATTAAAATTAAAAGCAAATAAAAAATTAATAGAAAAAAAAAATTTAAACATAATAAAAAATTGTTTTTTGATTTTAAATATTTCCGTTTTTTAATGATTTTGATTTGAAAATGGGATTTTTTAAAAAACATTTTGAGTTGAAATTTTTAATGAATTAATCTGAAAGTTAATATGTATATATGCTGCATTTGAGTTTTTTTTATCATTATAAATATAAATATATAATAAAAATTTTATAAAAAAAATATATAATAGATTTTTTGTAGATTTTTATATCTATAACGACTGTCCCTACTTACCAGACTTTTCTTTATTTTTTGTAAACAAATACAATTTAAACATTTGGTTCCGCCTTTGTTCGAAAGCTGTTTTCGTATATAAACTTCTTGGGAATGCGAAAGTGAGCAATTATATTGTTTGCCCTGCTCTACCTTTACTTACAAACACAAATTCATTTTTTAACTTTTGTTGTTGTTTTTAATATTTTATCAAATTAAAAATACAAAAACTTAAAATATTTTTATGACAAATATTTTTGTGTACATTTAAAAGAGAAAATACAATAATTTCTAAGACTTGGCAGCATTTTTATATCTATAACTACTTAGCAAGTCTATATGTACTTGTATTTGTATGGAATATTTATATAAAATTCGAAAAAAATAAACCTAATATATTATTTCTTTATACACCATTTCCAGTTTAATATCAAAAAATATTAAGTGTTTTCAGAAATTATAAATTAAGTTTTAGAAAATAACAATTTAAGAAATTTTCAATATAATTTTAGATTCATCAGTTAATTTTAGAAGTTATTAATTTCATTTCAGATGCTATTAATTTAATTTCACATATATTAATTTAACTAGCTACCCCCATGACATCTCAATGTTAAAATAATGAGCTTAGCAGGCAAACTTTAACCACCTTGCGGGAAAAGGTCCTATCACAGGACACGTCACGTGATCGGTTCATTGTGATAGGGACCGGTCAAGGGTCCGGTCAATTTAACATGGGTCCCCTTGGAGAGGTTCAATTTCCCTTTGTGACATGTCACAGGACTGGTCTAAAATAACATATTATGACTTTTGAACCGGTCACGTGATAGGAACTTTGGGAACCGGTCCTCTTTTCACCTATCCAAATCCCCAACCCACCCCTTTTTTCCCGCAGGGCAGTTACTGCTCGTTCTAAAACCCATTATTTGCCACGGTCTTTTTTTGCTGGGTAGTGAATAACAGTGAAATGATATACGCATAAGTCGTAGGACTTTGGAACTCAAGGACAAAGTGAATGATTTTCCATCAAAATTGCTTATAAGCAACAAGGTTCATTTTTTGCGACAACTTCAATAAGAAAAATTCTCGGTTTCGGGGGATGAAAGCATGAAGAATCATTAAACCCTCTCAAGGTCGCCGTCTGCTGTGCAGATACGTCGATCTTATATTTTCGAAGGAGGCGAAAGCAATACTATTACGATCTGGATTTGGAGGACATGTGGCTCCAACAGGATGGGCCCACTAACTATACTAAACGATTTCAACTACTTACCAGGCTATTTACTCGCTTAATTACTTTTATTCGCGATGTCCCAAAAGTAATGGGTGGTCATTACCCTCTCGCTTACGAACAGCCAAAAAATAATGGGTACCCATTATTTTAAATTGAGAAATTTCTAAAAGAAATTGGGATTTTCCATTTAAAATTGGGAAAATTCTAATTGAAATTGAGATTTTTCATTTGATTTTGAGAAAATTCCATTTGATTTGAGATTTTTCATTTGAAATTGAGAAATTTTCAAATGAAATTGGGAAAACTCCAAATGAAATTGTGATTTTTTTTTTATCGATTTCTTTTTTTTTAACGCCTCCTCAAAACATTTTCAGCTGAAAACTGATGAATTGTGACATACAAGTAATTAATAAATTTTTTATCTTAAATATAAAAACAATTATTGTCAAAAAAAAATGATCACTACCCAGGTGAAAATGTTCATATATGATCGTATATGTTTTCATATATGAGCATAAATGAACATATATGTCATGTATGGAAGCATATATGGGCCAATACATTTAAAGATGAAGTTTATATATGGTAATATATGAATCCATATAAGGCAATATATGGCAATATATTGCATATGTTCATATATGAGTGTATATATATTTTTCCATATATAGGGTTATATATTTTAATATTTATCAGATATTGTCATATATGAGGGAAATTTAAACCTTTGTTCTACCGAATTAAGATACAGTTTGAATCCTTAACTGAACATAAAGGCAAAAACGTATTTAGATTATGTGACTTATACTAGGTATTGTATTTGCGTTATATACAAAATTTGTTAAAATTAAAAATTTGTATTTCCAAAATTTTGTTTGATACCAAAACAAAGCTTAATTTCTTCAATTAATGTAACAATTCATACTTTGTGTGTGTGTTTTTTTTTTATTTATTTATACTATTTTTATTACTGTTTTTTAATAATAACAAGAAAGTTTGAATTCTTATTTAAAATGAAGATACTATAATCTAAAATTAAAATTGGTAGTCTTTTTCCAAAATGTATGTGTGTTTTTTTACCTTAAATTTATTGCATGTAAATATCACTTTTTCCCTTGAATTTAATGTTAATTTAATTTTACTTCATTTAATTTTAATAAAGAAGGCAATATTTTTGTTTAAAAATAAAAAAGCATTTTTAATATACCGGGCTATAGAAAAAGTACTCATATATGACCATATATGAACACACATTTATGTCCATATATGACCATATACCCTCAAATTTCGGATCCGAGCATATATTGAATAATATATGAATCCATATATGTAGCCATATATGATCATATATGAACATCTTCACCTAACTAGTAGAAATTAATGTGATAAAATTTGTTTTAAAACGTCCAACAAAATAGAATTAAAAGATAATTGCGGAATTGCTTTTTTGTTTTATTTTTAAAAAAAGTTTTTTTTATCCCTTTTGAATTTTCTCAATTTGAAATAGATCTTCTATTACATTCAGAATTTTCTCAATTTCAAATGGAAAATATTAATTTTATTTTGAATTTTCTCAATTTGAAATGAAAAATTTCAATTTCATTTAACATTTTCTTAATTTCAAATGTAAAATCACAGTTTAATTTGGAATTTCCTCAATTTCACTTGAAAATAGTGTAGATCTTCCAATTTGACAGTCCCGGACTTCTTCCCAGCAAAAATGAAGCCGCCAAAGCAGCAATAAAAGCATCACTACTATGGCAAAGGCATCACTTCTTTTCTAATGGTTTCATCGATGAATTTAACATTAGCGTGTCATAGGAAGGAAGTATTCAAATGTAGCTACTAGCATTACTTTTACTTTATTCTAATGAAGCAATGATAATACATGAGTGGAAAAAGTTCATATACTTTGTAGTATTTAAGCTTTGATGAAAATTAATTCATAAGAATGCAGAAAAATAAATTTAAAGAAGCGCAATTTATGCATTGATATACAAATACTCTTTATTAAAACAAATAAATAATTCTGCATTAGTGAAAAAGCATTTTTGAAACATTTTTCAAATATTTTAATGAATTTTTAGACAAATTTTATAATATTTTTGGATAAATAAAAACTGCTTGTACAATTTGGAAACATTTTTAGACATTTATGAAATATTTTTGAACGATTTTAAATAATTTTTGCACAATTTTAAAACATTTGTGGGCAATTTGAAATAATTTTTACACAATTTTAAAATTATTTTGATAAATTCTAAATTAAAACTGGAAATGGTGTAGTGTTAAATAATAAACATAATGCAAAAATGCACAGATTGCGCCTTCATAAATATTTAATGCTTAAAAATGCAAATGACAGGCCAGCTAGTCTCAATTAAAGGTCAAAAAAAATCTGTTTTTCTTGTATTTTCAAAACTTTTATAAAAATTGCAAAACTGCATAAATTCTAACCCTCATGAAATTTTAAAATATAAAAAATGATTTAATAAAAAAATTAAAAAAGTTCATCAGAACTATTTTCTCAATTTGAATAAATGCTTAAATTCAAAAAAAAAATATACGATATACTATAACTTATGCTTTAGAAGTAATGAAGAGTGATATTTTAAGATATGCATCGGGTTTATATCCAGATCACTGTATTTGAAATATGAACACATGAATGCTTCTGGAAGTGCCTTACAATAACACCAAAAAATCATAAAAGAATGTCAACTGAAGTTTAGGAAGCAATGAAAGAAGTTATAGTCACAGAATGACTACCATTTTTTTTGCTGGGTTCCTAAGGAAATATTTGAAGTCATTACTGTACGCGAAAAAGCCTTGCATCTTAAAGAAATTAAAGTACAACATTCTAGCCGATATTGACACTACAAATAAACGCCGCCAGCGGATATTCGTTGGAAATAATTTTTCACAGTTCATTAAAAAAAATTTATATGAGTTATTAAACATAATCAGTTTAAAACCAAATGAGTTTTCACTTTAAACAAAAGTTATAGCTTTGATTATCTTTCAATCACATGCTTCTTTTTACCCACGCTATACATACCAAGTTTTTTTTTTTTTTTTTGTAATATACAAATCAATCTTCATTTCTTTTCATGTACATAATCATCATTATTCATTTATTATTTTATACAAATAAGAAAGGTGAGGAAGGCTTAATTAATCTTTATGAACAAAAAAAAAAAACAACAACTTTAAAACTTTAATCTGATTATGTCCAAAATTTATATTTTTCTAATATTTTTTGTTTTTTTTTTTTTTTCTAACTTTTTAATACTTCAAAAATTTAATATACTACGCACATTTTACGAGTTGAGTTGAAAATGACAAATGCTTTTTAAGTTTTCAACAACAACAATTACCAAGAAACAAGCATGACAACGTCATCAGACATATTTAGTGCAGCCATGGCAGCTACAGCTTCAGCTACACCAGCAGTAGTTTCAGCAGCCGTGACAATATCAAGTGCAGGCGTTTTAACATGTGATTTACATGTAACTAACGTTCATATTAAAAAAAGGAAAAAAAAAGTTAAATAATTTATACAAAAAAAAAAAAAAATATACACAAAATCACTTAAAAAACCAACGCGTTTCTACACTCAGTTTAATATTAATAAAAAAAATAGATAATTGCTAATTGAATAATGTGCGTAAACAATAATTTAGAGAAGGGTAAACTAAAAATATAGAAAAAACATTATGAGAAAAGTGGTATGAATTTTTATGAAAATATATTATAACTATATGTTTTTAAAGTTATTTATTAAAATTTTAAGATTTTTTTTAAAAATCTCAATAAAATTTTTCGCTTCTTTTAGTATTGTTTTAACTACTACACTGTCATTTTAATAAGTTTAGTTTGATGTAAGCTATTTGACATTAATATTTAGACAGGAACTTCAGACAATGATGTCGGCTTAATGAACAATTTTCTTTGAAATGTGAAACTTTAGAAACTTAAGAATAATATGAATTCATATAATATGTAGTAAGATAGAGAAGGTATCCTAAACTAAATATACTGATCTGATAGTAAAAGTATATTTGATTGTTTGTTTTTGTTTATAAAATATAAGATTTTTGTTTTGACAGTTTTTCGCATACTTGGGGTGTCCCAAGAAGAACGCAATTTTTAAATTTTAAATAAAACACAGATATTTAAAAAAAATCGTGAAACTTTATTATATCGTAAAGTAGACAGAATGAGGTTATTTATGGAACAATATATCGTGCAGATGGCCGCCGCGGCTTTGCTGGCATGCACGCGATCTTTTAATGAAATTTTCAATGACCGTTTTGCATGAATGCTGCGGTATTTCATTAATGCAGCGTCCAATTTCCTCTTTTAAGGCTTGAGTCGTCGTCGGCTTATTCGCGTAAACCATCGACTTCAAAAAACCCCAAAGAAAAAAATCTAATGGTGTTAAATCGCACGATCTAGGCGGCCAATTCTGATCTCCAAAACGCGAAATAACACGACCGGGAAATGACTGATGCAGCAATTGAATTGTTTCTCTGGCTGTATGACATGTGGCGCCGTCTTGTTGGAACCACATGCCCTCCACATTAATTTCTTCAATTCTAGGCAAGAAAAAACTGGTTATCATTTCACGATACCGAACACCATTGACTGTTTGCGCTTGACCTGCCTTATTTTCATAAAAAAAGGTCCAATGATTCCTCCAGCCCAAAAACCACACCACACAGTGACACGTTTAGGATGCATTTGCTTCTCGTGAATCACTTGAGGATTTTCCTCACCCCAAATGCGACAATTCTGCCTATTGACAAAGCCATCAAGATGAAAATGGGCCTCGTCACTGAAGATGATTTTATCGGCAAAATCAGCATTTTCATGTTGTCTCTCCAATACCCAATTAACGAACTCCCTTCGCTGTCCATGGTCAGCTGGCTTCAGTTCCTGAGTCAATTGAACTTTGTATGCATGAAGATGCAAATCTTTCGTCAAAATTCGCTGCAAAGTGGATTTGGAGACACCAATTTGCTGAGCTCGGTGTCGAATTGAGGTGGATGGAGTTTGAGCGACATCATCACGTACAGCTGCGACATTTTTGGTCGATCGACCTGGTCGATGGTGCGTTGTTGTCTTTACATCACTAACAGACCCAGTTTCGGCAAATTTATCCATTAATCTCTTTACAGTTGACTCTTTTGGAGCATTATTGTGACCCCGAATTGATCGCAATTTGCGAACTGTAGCCGCAAAACTTTCACCATTTTGGTAAAACAATTTCACAATGAGAATGCGTTGTTCATTCGTGTAGCGCTCCATTTTTACTAACCTCGTACCTTCTACTAGCAAACAATAACAATTGTTCAAATGTCAAACAATGACACTTCGAATGTTGCCAGATTTAAAAATTGCGTTCTTCTTGCGACACCCTTTATACAATTGCGTCAAAATTGACAAGGAAAGTAGTAGTCTAACCTAAGCAATTCGATTTTGCTGAAATTTGGATATGTGATAAACAAAATCTAAGATTGATCTGTAACGACTTTTGTGCCACCTCGAAATTTTAAGGGGACAAAACTGAATCTATTTTTTTTTTAGATGTTTAGTGTTTTTAAACTAAAGGAACCATATGTAATTGTATCGATGGTTTTTTTAACTTAACTGCTGGTTTTTTAATAATACCGCTATGGCAGCCAAATTTATATATTTTATTCCTTATTAAATTTCATGGAACACGTATTTTTCCTTTTTTGATATTCGTGATAAAGTGAATTTAAATAAAAATTTTTGGTATTTTTTGGAACAACTGACATAGAAATTATGGAACAAACAGCAAAAAGTTAAGTGTGTTTTAAACTTTCATTTGTCAAATGCACACAAGGGATGTAACCAGTACCATGTGGACAATGTTGTACTGATAATAAAAAAATTAATTCGGTGAAATAAGTTTCCGCACCGAAAGCGATTTCTAAAGTGCTTTAATTTTTTTTTAATTATGATTTTTTATTATTTTACAAACATATATACGAGGGTGGGTCCTTTAGTCCATGATTTTTTTAATTGAAACACAGTTTTTTTGCAAAAAAAAAAATTCAACATATTCTCCTTTTAGCTCAATACACTTAGTCCAACGTTTCTCTAATTTTTGTATCCCTTCCAAAAAATAGGATTTTTCGAGGTCCATAAAATGGGCATTTGTTTTATCCATTTAGTCTTTTCCTTAGGTTTGGAAATAGGAAATAGTCACTGGAGGCGGAATCCGGAGAATAAGGCGAATGAGGGAGCAATTCGTAGTATAATTCATTGGATTTTTGCCATGGAAACTAAGCTGTCACGCGATTCTGTTGGTAGTCGATTGTGAGCAAACGCGGCAGCCATCTTGCGGAAGGCTTTCTCCAACTCAAGTGATCGTTCAAAATTGAAACTACTGAGCCATGTGAAATGCCTATGTCTTCCATAATCTATCGCACATTCAATCTCCCATCGGTCAACACCATAAACCACTTTTGTACCATTGAAATCGATTGTGTAGAGTCCCCATAGTATTTATCAAGCTTTTCCATGGTTTGATTGGCGGTTTTTTTTCGCAAAAAAAAAATTGTAATAAGCAATCGAAATTCTCTTTTCTCCATTTTTAAAAAAGTCTACGAGGTTGTATGTTTTGAACAGCTATTAAACGCAAAGTAAATGACGGAACTTGCTCAAAAATTGACAGTAGTCTTTTAACAGGTGGAACTTGATGGGAGCAGTGTTGCATTTCACATAACTACATGGGAATTTCGAAAAGTCATGGACTTATTGATCCGCCCTCGTATTTACATGTAAAAATAAGCGATAAAGACTAGGAATTGGAAGATATAAACTTTAAGTTTAATGGATATATGTCCTGCATCACTTTAATAGCACGTTCTGCGCATATGTTGCTGCACTGATGATCTTTAATTTTAGACGGTTCTCTTACCCAATGTCTTAAGAAGCTTTCGTGAAAGTTATTCAAGTTTTTTATTGCTGCAAAATCATTTTCTTTGAAACAATGATCACCAAACCAAATATCATACCACCCATGTAAAAATCGAAATATATATGAGCATACATGATCATACATGGGCCTGTATATGATCATACATGGGCATACATGGTCATTTACGTCCATACGTTGTTCAATATATGACCATACATGATCTCATATATGATCATATATCTTCGGATCCGAAATTTGAGGGTATATGGACGTATATGATCATATACGAGCATATATGAATAATATAGGAGCATGTAGGATAATATATGCACATATATCACCATATAACCTCAAATTTTGGATCCGAAGATATATGGTCATATATAGGATCATGTATGTACGTATATGACCATGTATGCCCATGTATGATCATATACAAGCCCATGTATGATCATGTATGTTCATATATATATATCGATTTTTACATGGGCAGGAATAAAATCTAAGATAGCTAATATAGCCCTAGAATTCCAACTTGCATTGCTAATAGATTTAAGAATTATGTATGAAAATATGTAATTTTTTTTAAAAGCGTGGCAAAATGAATGTAAAAATTTCATATCATCTCTCTATTATATTTTTGGAAATTTAAGAACCACTTCATTTTGTCTATAGCTAGATTTTATATTTTTGTAATTCTCTACTAGATCCGTAACAAATTGGTATCCAATATTAGGAGATGATGTTTTACCATCCACAACCCCATTCAATATTAGATCGAGGACATGGTGCTGGCAACCAATATATTGAGGAGGAGGTAATGACATAGATTGAAAATGTTTTTTAAGTAAAGTCACAACGCCATTTTTCCCCGGTATTGACACTTGTTGTATCACAGACTATTATTTTAATAGACGACCATAAGTTGAACTTAGTTAACCTATCGATGATGCCGTTAAATATTGTTATATAAAAAAATCTTAAACGCTTTCGGTGCGGAAACTTTTTTCACGACCCATCTAAAAATCGAAATATATATGAGCATACATGATCATACATGGGTCATATACGTCCATACCTTTTTCAATATATGACCATACATGATCTCATATATGATCATATATCTTCAAATTTGAGGGTATATGGACGTATATGATCATATACGAGCATACATTAATAATATAGGAGCATGTATGATAATATATGCATATATATCACCATACACCCTCAAATTTCGGATCCGAAGATATATGGTCATATATGATATCATGTATGGACTTATATGACCATGTATGCCCATGTATGATCATATACAAACCCATGTATGATCATGTATGTTCATATATATTTCGATTTTTACATGGGGATAGAGAAAAAGTGACACAATATTTTTTTAATATTTTTTCATGCTCTTCAACGCTCTGCGGTGGTATTTTTGATATTTGAAAAAAATGCAAACAGTGATATTCCTAATGCACAAACGTTAAATTTCATTTCGATCTGGCAACTCATTCGTATTAGCAATAGCTGTTCCAAAAAGAAACTTCACTGATTTTTTTTTATAATAAAAAAATTATAATTTCGTGGTGTCTTATATATTTACAAAAGAAAGGTTTATCAGGATCATAATCATATGGAAAATGTGTTCTGAACTTAAACGTGGAATTGCTAGAAAAGCGTTGGACTTACTAAATACAGCTATTATAAATTAATCAATCAGCTGATTTTTGTTTTGTTTTTCATCAATTTGGAAACTTAAAATATCAAAAAGAATTTGAAGTTAACAAAAATGGCTATAATTACGGAAAAATATAAAATTATAAATTTGTTAGAGCAAAATGCAATTAACCAAATAGCATTTGCAGAGATTCTAGGTTGAAAGACACAGTATTAGATTGTAATAATAAAACCAATAGCTGCTGAATTTCACTATCGGTCCATCTTTTATTAATTATTTTTTCACGCTTTTGTTAAGTTGGGTTTTTCGTTATTTTGATCCATTATTCAACACAAAATGAAAAGTAAAAAAATCAAACAATAGTTTTGGTTGCTAAACTATCAGCTGTTTTAGTCTTGTAAATGTACAACATGTATTTACTATACCTTTTGGTCTTGTATTTTAACCACACCCTAGTAAATTTTAGTTCTATACATTTTGTTGTTGTGGTGTAGTAAATGGTAGTACTTTTACTATATCTACAACCTCTACAAGGTCTATAAGGGTAGTTTACTACCAAGAGTGAATACCCTCATAATTTCAAAAATCTTACTCTGGTTTTTCATTCTTAGGCTAACAACATTTCTAACGTTTCCGACATGCTGTTAAAAAAAAATTGGAAACATTTCCCATCTCTCAAATTTTATATACACGAGGTGCCCATGGAAATTAGACAGATTATACCTAGATTTATTTTTTCGATCAAATATCGAAATTGGAGTGTTAAAGCTGAGGTACCTTTCTTCTTAGTTACTATTTTTTTTTTAATAAGAAATTAATCCTTTTTTTTCTAAAAAGCTAAATTTTTGATGCTATTTTCGTCAAAAAAAGCTTAGATTCTGATTCTATTTCCAATAAAGAATCTCCTTTGATTTTGTGTTTTTTTTTATTAAGGAAAGCAACATTCAGAAAATTTGTGCGACTAATTAATGTGTTGCCTTCTTTGGAATGGGGATAGAGGAGAGATGTAAGGTGGTGGTGGATGAGCTTCAAATGTGACAACACTGTAGTTGCGCGAGATGATAAATGTGATAATCTGTGCTCGCTTTAAAACCAACCTTTAGATCTGGAGACCTTATCCCAAAGGAAATACTGTCGATTCTGGATTTTCCTGAAAACCATTAAATTTAGAGGACTTTTTCCTACAGTGACACCATAAGATCAGCTAATGATTTAAACCCTCGGATTCTAACGGCTTTTTCCTTTAGAAACTTTTTTTTATAAAATGGCCCAAAAGTTTGCAACGAATCACCACAAGATTTCAAGGACTTTTCCCTATCGAAAAACCCTTAAAAGCTGTCGAATCTAAGAGTTTTTGGAAGATAAATGTCTTTTGATTGTAAAGGTTTTTTTCTATAGTAAAATATTTTTTGAAAAACCCTCTGTTTTCTGTATGAAAAATTACCGAAATCCAAAATTTTTTCTTAAGCCTTACAATATTATGTAGTTTATTGTTTGAAATTTCATAAAAAAAGTTTTTAGTTTGGTTAAAAACAAAGGAACAAAAAATATTAATTTTAACATTTTTATACATTTGTTCAAAATGATTTACTGCCTTTTACCGATTTTTTAGGTTTCATTTATATTTTAAATTTGTTTGAAATTTAATAGAACTTTATCCACAAAAAGGAAATTTGTGTTTTTTTTTTGTTTCCGTTACAGTTTTAAAAATTTACAAATTTAAATTTTCTCTGTTTCAAAAAAAAAAAACTATTAAAAAAAATTTTAAATTCGTTTTTTATTTAAATTTTTTGTTTATATATAAAATTCTTTGAATTCGCATAATGAGAACTTCATAAACACCCACACAATATGTTTTTATAGACTGTGTGAGTCTACGTTTTGCATTAAAAAAAAAAACTAAAATTTAAAAAGCCAAAACAATTTCAAACAATTGAATAAGCATTTATTTTAACGGAATTGGTAGGTAAAATTTTAACATTTAGTCTTAACTGAATAATCATTTGTTTTTTCTGATGTGTTAGTTGTTTAAACATCTTTTAAAAATAAATAAATAAAAAAGACCATTTGACGTAAATGAAAAGTAAGTAGAACGTGTTTTAAAAGAACTATAATATTTTTAAATGGTGTTTTCTGTTATTAAAGAAAAAATATTATTAGAAACTGAGGGGTTTTTTGGTAAAAAAAAATCTAAAGGTTTTTTGAAAAGTAAATCTGAGGATTTTTCTAAACCAAAAAGTTCTTGATTCACTAGGATTTGTTAAAAAGAACAAGTCATCTGAGAATATTTTTTTTTTCTATCAAAAATTTTTTTTTATTAAATTTAAATAATGCAGAATGGTAAAATGAAAACATGATCAAATTTACAGACTCTATAATGAATTCGGTTGCGTCAGCTTTTTTTTATGGTAGATACAACTGAAAATGTATACAGCTTCAGTGTAATAATGTAACTATTTGGCAATATATTTAATTACTACAAAGAATCTATTGCATATGAGTATTCAAAAAATTTTATTAAAAACTATTTTTTTTTACAAGATAATGCATTTAAGCAGGAGAAATATCTGTATAAAAAAAAGCTACCAAAAGCTAGTATACCTTCCCTTGTAAGTTTCAAAATAATTGAATTTCAACTTACTATAATTATGTGATATTTATTTATTCTTGTTTATACACATTATTATGTCTAACTATAACGTTGTTACAGTTTAAGGCCAAGGTAGTTTGCTCTTTGCAAATATAAAATTAACAGCTAACATTTTTCAAAAACACTTAATGAATAATTCATACAAACAAAACTGCATAATCAACATCACAACATGTACGCACCAAAAAAAAAAAATATTCATTTAAAAGAAAATTTTGAACAAATCTTGAATCAATAAAAAAATATATTGCTAAAAAAAGACTAGAACAGAGCAAAATAAAGGTTTTATTTGGTGTTTTTGTTTAAACTCTGTCTATTTTGGATGTTCTTGTTTTTTTCTTAACTTCGGATTCTTAGGGGATCTTTTGCCACATCACAATATGTTACGTATACTAATAAATTTTCTTTAATCTTGTAAATGTACGAAGGTTGAAAGCCCGTTAAAAGTCAATAAAAAAAAAGATTTTTTATTGTTTTATAAAATTTTCTCACAAAATCTTTTTAAAATATTTTTTTATAATTTCTATTTTTATATTTAATAAGCCATTTAAAACTTTCATATTTTAATAATAATAACTATTATTTTGCAATATTTTAATAATACATTTCGTTTGCTTTTTTTGTGGGCCTTCTATTACATAAAGTTTAGCTACTTAACAAAAAAAAAAACAATGAAACTTTAAAATAATAATTATTATTAATATGTAATTAAATAGTTATTGATGGTTATTTATCATATAGAAAGCTTTTGAATGCTATACATAATATTTTAAAATGCTACCTTTTATTAAAAAAAAATTGAATTTACTTTGATTAAATAAAACGTGTTTGTGTCTTAAGTCTTTTGTTTAAATATTCTTATTTATCTTTCTTGATTTGTTTTGAAATATTTTTTAGCGTATTTTTACAATATACAGTTAGCTACTAACTGGTACTTTAACTGATACATTTTTTTGTTGATTTTCATGTAAAACTGGGCATTCAGTAATGGAATCTTAGTATAAAAATATATATCGTATAATGTTTATATTAAATTATAAAAAAATATACTAGCAGCAGTGGCGTGCCCAGGATTTTGTTTCGATGGGGGGCCAAAATATATTTTCTAAATTTCTTTTTTTAAAGCTGGCAATTTCGAAATTTTTTTGACATTATTGAGTCATTTAAAACAAAACATACAGATTTTAAATTCATAAATAATTTTTATTAAAAACTTATTTATAACATTGACTGAGATCTAATGTATACGTTTAATATTAAGTACGTTTTGATTGTTTTTGTGTTTTAAAGCTCTCTTTGCTTTTAGATCATTTTGATTAAAATCTATTATTCTACAAAATTTTTTTAACGATACGTCAAATACTCGGCTTGGTGCAATAAATTATAAATTATTTACCACATTATCGTGACGGGAAAATCTTTTTGTCAGGTGAAATTTTTTACCAAATATCGCTCAATTTTTGTTAAAAACTTTTTATTTTGTTTTTTCATACATTAAGAAAAATATAATTTTTAACAAGTTTCATAATTTCCAAGCTCTAGAACGCAATGTCATAGAAAACCATTCGCTCTAAAATGTTATAAGATCGTCGGATGCTGCAAAAACATATCGGTAATTGATGGCTCTTCCATTGTAACACTTGAAATAGTTTGTAAGTAAAAATAACAGAAAATGTCATATACAAGAAATGATATTTTATTAAAAATCCGGTCTACTTAATTTTCATTTAAACCAAAAGGCTTATGTAATTTATTTTTAAATTTTGTTTATTAAACTAACACATCCGTAAAAAACAAATGATAAATCAGTAAAACTAAATGTTAAAATTTTACCTACCAATACCTTAAAAAATAAATGATTTTATCATTTATTTGAAATTGTTTCTGTTTGTGTTTTGTGTGTTTGTGTTTTTTTCTACAATGCATGGCTATAGACACTTTTTGTGTGAATGCGTTTCTGTATGGATGTGTGTTTTTGAAGTTCTTATAATTTAAATTGTATATAGGCAACCAATTTATATAAAAAGCAAATTGGAATATTTGGAATATTTTTTTTTTTTTTGCAACAGAGCGCAAACAAAATTTAAATTTTAAACAACTGTAACGGACACAAACAAACCACAAATTTCTGTTTTTTTGGGTTAATTTTTAATAAATTTAAAAAAAAAAATTAAACTGAAAAAAAATCGGTAAATGGTAGTAAATTATTTCCAACAAATGTATAAAAAAGTTAAAAAATAAAGGTATGTTTCTTTTTTTTTCAAAATGGAACTGAGATCTTTTATTAAATTAATAGCAGTAACTACATAATATTCTGAGTGTACCTGCAAATTTAATAAGAACTGGCCGGAAGGACACACTCATGTTCGGCGAGCAGATATTTGCTTAATTTTTGAACTATTTTTTGGTTGCGCATCCACAAAATATTTGATTTATATTCTAATTCTTTAAAATATTTAAATTTAGGTTGGCCCAAGCAACTTTAAGATTTATAAGGAGTACATTCGGATGTTATTGACTCCATGCAATATAAATGTGCATAAGCAACATTTCTTTGCTTTTCATATTTTGGGGTCATATTTCATTTCATCACATTTGGGAACATTTTTTAATTCTTCAAATTGTTGTTATTTAACATAATGAATAAATGCCTTAATCTAATAAATTAAAATATGCCCGAAACTTAATTTTGCCCCAAATAATGGGCCACCGTGACCTTAATCGAATTTTTAAAAATAAAAAATAGCACAGATATCATGGCAACGTAGAATAGCTACGTGCAAATTTTGACTCAAATTTAAATATTGATAAAACATCGATTGAAATTCAAAAACACCAAATTAAGTTAAATAAATATTTGTTGAATTTCAATAATTTTTAAATTGCGTTTGATGTTTTTTAATTGATATTTTTAAGTATCGATTGCGAATTTTTGAATTGTATTTGTAGTTTTTTGAATTTAAATTGTATTCTTTTATTTCGGATATTTTTTTATTTTAATTGTAATTATTAAGCATTTTTGTCTGTTTTTTGTAAAAAAAGTTATATTTTTATATCTCTATACCTCTATAACTACTTGTTTTCATATATGGACTTCAACGGAATACGAAATATAGCAATTATTATTGTATGCCCTGACAAACACATCATTTATTTGTTTGCTTTTGTTGTTTTGAATATTTTGTCAAATTACCAATAGAAAAATTTCAAATATTTTTATGAAAAATAGTTTTATTTAAATTAAAAAGAGAAAAGCCAAGAGTTGACAAGACTTGGCAGCATTTTTATAAATTCTAACTTTTTACTACTTTAACTACTTTAAAAGTCTAAATAAGTTAAGTTTCTCAGGGTGCCGGGCTCCCTTTCCCCCCCCCCCCCCCCCCCACTAGGTACGCCACTGAGGAGTAGTATTCTTCATTTTTATAAAACACATTACTTGATTTTTTATTAGTTTTTTTTTATAGCATTTATTATTATTTTTATTTACTTTGTTAAACACAAGTCAAGTGACAATGTCATTTTAACAGCTGTCATTAAACTTATGTTAACATGAATTTAGTTATCGTAGTTGATCGTTAAAATCATCATCATCATCATCACAGTTAAAAAAAAATATCACAATAAAAGTGCACTTTACACAATAACTTAGTAAAAAAAATTATAGTTGGTAGACTTGTAGAAAAAAAAACGTTTATTACCTCGTATTTATTTTTAAAATGTTAACGGTTTTATAGTTATATGTATATAAAATAGCGACATTGACATTTATTATCTGAATATGATATAGCTAAAATGGAAAAGCCAAATGCCTTAATACTTAAAGTAAAACATCTTCAAAAAAAAATACAAAACAAAAATTATTGCAAGGTTTTCCAACAATTGACAATGAATGTTTGTTTTGGAGTCAAACAAACAAACGAAAACTGCTAACAAACTACAATAGTTAATGACATTTAATGGTTACCAAAAGTTTTAATCTATAAATTTCGTTTCTCAAAATAATGAAATCTTAAGGAAAATTATATATTGTTGGGTACTGAAAATTACAGGTGTTTACTTAAATTTTTTTTAAATGAAATTTTCTTTTGTTAAATTTACAAATTTCACCGAGTTTTTTTATGTAATTTTTTTCTCTAAAAATTACTTATTTTGTTTACTTTTGTTATTATCAAATTTTCTTAGTCACGATTTGTTAATGTTGACATTGAAATGTAATTGCCTCCGTTGTTATTTTCTTTACAATTTGAAAAAAAAAATGCATTTAAAATATAAAAAAAGTTTCTCTTGTCTAATGAAATTTTTTGACATTGCAAATTTAAATTGCAATATTTAACACTTCAAATATAGAAAAATAAAAACGTTTTTATGTTAAAAACTTAAAAATGCAATTTATTATGCTACTATATATTGTTACGATTTTACTATTTATAAAATCGTTGATTTATTTACCTTTTAAATAAATTGAGTTCTTTCTATATTGCAAATAATAAACATTGTTTGAAATTATTTATAGCTCTATTTATTTATAACAGTCACTAAAAATTACTGAAAAACACTTTAATAGCACACTTTATTTACACGATGTAGATGGACTTAACGTTAGCCACACTTTAGTTCTTCACACTCAGCGTTTTACTTATCAATTGAACAACTGCGTCACCAAGTACCAGTATTTTTATGAGTAGTCAGGTATTCTAGTTATTTCTAGTGATTACTTCACTAGATTTTTCCAGCTGTCAAAGAGTTTGTGATAAAATTTCTAATGTTTAGAAATTTCTGTAACAATATATATTTTTTTGCAGAAAATAGGTATTAGGTTTGTCAAACTTATTACAAATTAATCGATTAAATTGTGCTTTTTGGTAAAAAAAAATTATGATCAAGAATATGAGGTGAAACATTGATATTAATTTAATCATAATATTTACTTAATAATTTATAAATTTTTGCCGCTTTTTCAGTATTATAGAAACCCAATTTAAATAGGACAGACTTCATGCAACAAATTAAAGTCAATCACCCTTATTCTAGTTGTCGTCATCGACACAAGACAATGTTGTGTTGGTTTTTTTTTTGAAATTGATATTCCCGTTGTCGTTATCGAAAATAATTGATAACTGTCGACAAGTATTTGGTATTCTGTAAGAAAATGTGACGCCGATATTGTCTTGAAACGACTCTGATTTTGTCGACACAAATTCAGTTTCAAAAACTCATAGAAGAGTTGGATGAAAATCCGTCGCTTGCAATAGGATTTCGCAGAGGCACTGTCCCAAGTAATTTTAAAGAGCAATGGGAAGAAATATAAAAGTTATTAAATGTACTTGGCCCACCGAGAAAAATGGGAGATGGATGGCAGAAGGTAAAGGAAGCATGATCATATAAAGTGCATTAGAAAAATATAACAAAATTTATTTATAGGTTTTGCGAGACTTAAAATTTAAAGTTAAAAAAAAATGGTAGCCAACAAAGCCGAGTGTAATGCTACTGGTGGCGGAAGATTTAAGCAATTTATATTGAGCCCGCTGGGGGAAGCTGTGGCAAATCTGCTACAGTTTCAGAAACAGCTGAACCCTGAGTTAAAGTCGTTTCCAACACTGAGCTGGTAGGACCCCTGGAAATAAATGTGGACTTGATTCCAGACTTTGATTTTGCTACTCACTTGTTATCCGGCAGGTTAGAGATATTGGATTTCTGTCTGAGTAGTCTTCTTTTCAATAAAAAACATTTTTTCGCAAAAATAATAAACAATTTTTAGAGATGTATTTTTGTTTAAATCGATAAACTGTCAACGTCGTTACAACACTGCTATAGAAAACCAATTTGGTGTCGAAGTGATGTCGACGTCGAAGCAAAGTGATGTTGACTCAAAAATGACGATGACATTGATAACGACAACTAGAATAAGGGTGAATATGTAAGAAGCTGGTCAACAATGCGAACAATTTACAAGAGTCGTCGTAAGTCATTTTGGTTAGAAGTTTTTAAACACTCTACCTCAGGGAATTGTTTCATATATTCTCCCTTTTTGCCCAATAATTCTCAGATGTTGAAGTTTTTTCTTATATAAAAAAATACTCACATTCTTTTTCTTCTTCTTTTTATACCCTTCACCACAGGTGGAAGGGTATATATAAGTTTGTCATTCCGTTTGTAATTTCTACAATATTGATCTTAGACCCTATAAAGTATATATATTCTGTGTCCTTATGAAGAGCGAAGTTGATTTAACGATGTCCGTCTGTCCGTCTGTGTGTTGAAATGGGTTTTCCGAAGAACCCAGATATGATGAGGACTTGATTGTTTTTTATTTCTGTTACATGTGATCCATTTCTGTTTGCTATTAAAAATCAGACAGATCGGTTAATAAATGGCTGAGATATTAGCAAAAAACCAGGACTACCTCTAATTTTTCCAGTAAAATCCCTTTGTTTAAAATGTATGTAGAATTTTGAGCATAAAAACACATCGATGTGTTAAAATTCTTTTCTTTCATCTCCACCTTTTATACACAAACAACACACATATAAAGATTTGTCATTTAAATAAAAACTAAACAAATCCCTAATGAACGAAGACTTTTATATATGTACCTCTATTGACGATGATTTTGTGTGAGCTTCAATGGCTCAGTTGTCTAGACGCTATGTCACAAATACTTTTTTTCTCTAAGCCCGCGGGGTTCGAGGTTCGAATCTCGGTCAGGTCAATTCACTTTTTTTGTACATTTTTTTCTTAAGACTTTTTATTTTGCTTATTTTTGGTTTTTTTTTAACATTTAATAATTAATTTATATAAAATTTTATATTAATAATTAAAATTCGTTTCTTTCATCTCCACCTTTTATACACAAACAACACACATATAAAGATTTGTCATTTAAATAAAAACTAAACAAATCTCTAATGAACGAAGACTTTTATATATGTACCTCTATTGACGATGATTTTGTGTGAGCTTTAATAGCTCAGTTGTCTAGACGCTATGTCACAAATACTTTTTTTCTCTAAGGCCGCGGGTTCGAATCTCGGTCAGGTCAACCCATTTTTTTTTTGTACATTTTTTTTATTATTTTCTTAAGATTTTTTTTTGCTTATTTTTGTTTTTTTTTAACATTTAATAATTAATTTATATAAAATTTTATATTTATAATTAAATAATCCATAAATAGGCTAAAAACATCAACATTTTTATAAAAACCCTCTGATACAAACAAAATACAAACGTTTTTATACCTTTCGCCACAGGTGGAAGGGTCGCGGGTTCGAATCCCGGTCAATTCACTTTTTTTTGTACATTATTTTTATTTTCTTAAGATTTTTTTTTTTGTTAATTTTTTGTTTTTTTTTACATTTAATAATTAATTTAAATAAAATTTTATATTAATAATTAAATAATCCATAAATAGGATAAAAACATCAAAATTTGTATTAAAACCCTCTGATACAAACAAAATACAAACGGTTTTATTTCTATTTTTTGCTCCGATTTAAAAGAATTTATTAAAAGATTTTTAAACCATTTTATTTCTCACATATTAAGAAAATTTTATACATAATTTACCTTTGAGTGCAACTATTTTAGGCCATAACTTATAATAATTTATAAAAAAAATTATAAACTATTTTCCTTCAAATTTTTAAAATTAAGCTAAAGAAATTACAAATATTTCTAATAAAAAAGCGAAATAAAATCCCAAATGCAAATTTGCCAGCTAAATCAAACTATTTTGTAGAAATAAAACACATGCAGTTGTAGTGATTTCTTTTAACGATTTGTTGAAATTCTTTTCTTTCACCTCTTTACCTTTTATACACAAACAACAAACACTATTCTAGAGCTGTAATAAGACCTATGGATACTTCTTATATAGCAAAAGATCGAAAATCTTTAGTATAACATATTTGCTAAAAAAAACTCGGAAATATCGGTTCAGATACAAAAAAGTAATGCCCAAAACATAAATTTTTTTAAAATACCTATTTTCTGGAACCATAAATCTTCCCGAGTCCAAGTTTTATCACCAAACTAAATGGTTAATTTCCTCTTAAAGGCGTCCGTATATAAATCTGTCCATTTCATATATGTCTATATATAAACTTCAGTTTTTTCCCAACCATGGTGAAGGGTATATAAGATTCGGCATAGCTGAATTTAGCCGCTCTTACTTGTTTTTCTATAAGAAGCTCTCAGATTTTGCGAAATGTTTCTTATTAAAAAATAGTAGATTTTGCTAACTTTCTGCTAAAAAATAACCATCAGGTTTTAAGAATTTATATCTTCAAGAAAATCCTTAGATTTTGAAGACTTTTTTAACTAAGAAAAACTCCTTACATGCGTGGACTTTTTCCTTTACAATATCCTTCTATAAAAAGTTGTAAGAGAAGAAAGTCCTTAAAATTGAAGAATTATTATTTAAGAAAATGTTCTCAACAGCCGGAGAATGTCTTCAGAAACCGACGGTTTTCTTTAAAAGAAAAAGTCCTCAGAATTTGATGATTTTTCGATAGAAAAATGTATTTTGGATCTAATGTGCTTCTTTGGAAAAAAAAGTTCTCATTTTCACCATTTTTATGACTTTTTTCTACTGAAAAATTGTATTGTTTTTGCAAAAAGTCCTTAGAATTTGGAAAAAAATATAGCATCGAATTCGGAGAATTTTTCTCTAGAAAAACTCTCAGATTCTAAAAAGTATTTCCTTTTGAAAAATTCCAAGATTTTAATTACTTTTTTCTAGAGAAATTGAGGACTTTTCCCTAAAAATGGAAAAGCCTGGAAAGTAATTAATAGTATAGAAAATATCTTTAGAATAAGAACCTTGGATCATTCTATTGTAGGAGAGAGTACTCAAAACCTAAAAATATTTATTCTTGCAAAATGCCTGTTTTCTAAAGGAAAACATTTTTAGATACTGATGGTTTTTTTTTGGAATCTGAAAAATTTCCTTAAGGAAAAAGTCCTTAAAATTTATATTTTTCCATCAGGAGAAACTTTTCAGGTTCTGAAATTTCTAGAAATCTGAGGAGTTTTCAATGGGCAAAGGACCTGTGAATTAGAGAATATTTTATGGGAAAATATCCTTTAAATCTGTAGGAAAAAGTTCTGGCATTTCTGTAATATTATTGATATATTTTGTATTTGTATATTAAGGTGGCCCAGAAGTAAAGTGCGAACTTACAAGCTCCACAACCCTACGAAAAAAGTTTGATTTAAGGAAAGCACATGGCCATTGAAGTTTCAAAATTGTATTTGTTCTATTAAAAAATTAATATTAAATTCAAAGTCACAATTTCACAAAAAAGAAATTTTCTTATATTTACCGCTGCGTAAAATTCTTTTCTGAATGATTACACAGTAAGTACGTCAAAATGACACACAAAGACCATGGGATATTTAAACTTAATGTGGGTCTTAGAATTCAGTGGCGAAACCCTTTTTGAAGAGTCAGGTCAAACAACTTTTTGATTATACATTTTTATTTATTAATTAATCCATATTACAATACAATACCATCCAGGCCAAAAAAAAAGCATTGCATAGCAATTTACAATCACAAGTAAAACACTTAAAGGAGTTTAAAAATATAATAAAAGTTGTGTAATAACAAATAACTGCACTCATTAATAAACTCTATTTTATTTTTATTGGCTCTCCGGTCATATCAAAACAATAAAAAAAAAGGTGAAACTTTTAACGAAAAGATTTTCACTTATTATTTCACTTATTTACTATTTATTACTAATATTTCTAAATTAATCTAGAAGGTAAGGAGTTATAATTATTTGTATAGTTAAAAAACTAATGATACCCAAATATTAATTCTACACGGGGATGTATTTAATTCGAGTTAAAGTAGACCAATACGTATACGTAATATTATTGTGACCGATTTTAATAACTCTTATTTTGTTTTATTATCTGGGCAAAATTTAGTTTTTTTTTATTGCTAACGAAAAAAATATTAATAAAAAAAAACCCTGGGACATGTAAACTTAATTTAATGGCGAACCCCGTTTTGAAGTCAACAAGAATTTAGATTTTATATTGAGTCAAACAATTTTTTGATTAATTTTTACTTAAAAGGCTTTGAAAATTTTTTTGCAATGACTTTATTCATTGAGTTTTTTTACTTATTTACTTTTATTAAATATTTTTTTTTTCGTTTGCAATAAAAAAATCAAAATTTTGTTCAGAATATAAAACGGTATAAATCTATTAAAATAATATTACGTATACGTATTGGTGTACTTTAATATTAGATTAATTTAAAAATAAAAGTAATAAATAATGATAATAATAAATAAGTGAAAGAACAATAAATTAAGTCATTGGAAATTGGAAAAAAATAATTTTCAGTCTTTTTAGTAAAATTAAATAAAAACATTTTTTGAGTCAATACAAACTTAAAATTTAAATATTTTGTTAAAATTACCTGAGACTCATCAAAACGGGGTTCGCCACTGAATTCTACGACCCAATATTAAGTTTACGTATTCCGGGGTTTTCGTGTGTCACTTCAAAAGTTGAAATTTTACTTACAATGTTATATGTCCATTTAATGTCTTCTTATGTGATACCGGATTTTTGTTAACAATTTAATTTTAATACGCTAAATAATATCGAAAAACTAAAAAAAGTCAAATTTTACATGCAGTTGTAAGGACAACTATTATCTTTTCAAAAATTAAAAAAAAAAACAATAACATGTCTAATGAAAGCCCTTGGTAAGTAGATCGCAAAATTAAATATTGGATTTTTCGATAACAACCTTTTTAGATAGTTAGGAAAATAATTTATATTCAATTTTGATTGCGAATCTTTATAAAAATTGAGATCAAATTTTTACTTATATCTTTTCAGAAAATTTTGATATTTTAATTAAAATACGTATATTAACAGAATATATAAATTGATATTATTAGCTTTGATTTCAATGAAATATTTAATAAAAAATCGTATGTTTTTTAATTAATTGAACAAAAAATTAAGGCTCCTTTATTTAAAATATGCCACCAACCTTGTAGAAAATTAATATTACGTATACGTCTATTAAATTCCATACAAGAACAATGACGGTCATTTGATGCATCATCTGATGGTCATTGCTGATGGGTATATACATATATCAGGAGTTTCTATCATTTTATTAAGGGCAATATGAAAAAATTAATGTAAACATTCGTATTCGTGCGATTTTATTTCTCTCTCATACTTGTGAATTTCATGAACTAGTAAAAGATAAATCTGAACTGCTCACTCCACAGTATTTTACTAATTAGTAATGATGTAAACATCGTCATAGTTAACTAGTCAGCGTTGCCATTGTGTAACATTTTTTATTAACAAAGTCTTGTTTAAAAAAATCCCCACAATTCCCACAATAAAATCAAAATATTTTCATGAAATTTATTTAAAAAAGGACAAAAATACTAAAACTTTTGAAAAACATACTCTGATGATCAAATACGCATATAAAAATAATGTCAAAGTAAGATTTAGAAAAAGGGAAAATTTAACAAAATGTTTATCGGAATTAGGTACGAAAAACCACACTATGGCAACGCCGACAGTTTCCATCAGCAATTTTTTTGTAGGGTGGCCAAAAATTCCTCATGGAAAAGCAAACACCAATACATTTAAAGAATTTTGATTCAATATTTTTTATTGTAAAAACCAATACATACAAAGAAAAAAAGAAAAAAAATATTTCATATCATACGTTAAAGAAAAAAAATCTACATTGATGATCGCTGTCGCCAATATTTACCAGCAAAGCATACGAAATGTTGTTGCTTTGCACTTGCGAGTATACAGTGAAGAACGACAAAAAAATAATAAGACAAAGTTTTTTGTGTATTTCGTATTGCTAGTGCTGAGTGCCTATAGCTAAGTGCTTTTACAAAAACAAATGAGCACCAAGCGCATACGGCTTCGGCACCCTTGGTTTATACCAATTCATACTGGTGTTGAAGATAATTTTACTGTTCAAATAATTTTATTATATTTTTTACGCTTTTTGAAAAAAATTTAAATTTTTTGCTTAAAAATACGCCAAAGAACTGCTCCGGTTTTGAGGTAAAGAATGAATCAAGCCAATTTCTGATACCCTGTTCTGAATTGAAACGTATTCCAGTAAGGGCGTTCTGCATCGATCGAAACAAATAGTAGCCAGAAGGGGCAAGGTGTGGGCTATAAAAATTCTTAACTTCCTACAAATTTTTTTTTGCAAATATTTCTTAAACTACACTCATAAAAAAAGTTAGTAGAAAAATTTGTAAACGGTTTTTAGGTCCACTTTACTATTTTTGTACTGACTCTTAGTAAAAAAAATTATTATTTAGTAAATTTTTATGCTATTTACATATTAATATATTTTTGAAATGGAAATGTTATTTCCATTAATTAAAACTTATACCTACAAACTTAAGTGCATATACTTTTCATGAGTCAGTTACTTATGTCCAAAAATAAGACATCCACCTAAAAGCACTAAAAACATTTTTAGTCTAAAAATCAACCCTTAAAACAATTTGACCTTACAATCCAAAAAAAAAATTACTTAAAATATTTTTCCAAACAAACATAAGCAATTTAAAATAAAATGACAAATTCGTGTATGTTTTTACTATTTTTTAAGCATTTGAATTCTTTTTTGAATTTTTCTAAAATATTTTTTGATAAAAAATAATTAAAATAAACAAATGTTATTTCCCGGTTAAAAATAATCGTATATGTTGATGTATGTATATGATTCCATACATGAACATTAACGAAAATTGAGGTAATATGTAGATTTATGATCATACATGAAGGTAAATAATGACATATTTGAATTCATACTAATTCATAGCGGTCATTTTTGTAATACCATGAACTACGTTGTTCGTTTCACTTTAAAAAGTACTACTGCTCCGTCCGTCTTAAAACAGGATTTAATAAATACTGAAATTGTAAAAGACATTAATAAATTTATTGTAAAGAATCTTAACCGCAAACTTACCAAATCTCATAAAACTCTAACATATCATCTTCGAGCCCCATGTATCATATTAAATAAAGATTTTCGTAAAAAAAATAAAATAAATCATATAAAAAATTTTAAAGAATATAGAACAAATAAATAAAATTTTTTTGACACAATAAATTCTCACAAAAATTAGATAAGAATATTAAAAACTTCAAAATAAATTAATATAAAAATTTTGACATTGTGATTTTAAAGTTTAAATCAAACGAATAAATCAAAATAACAAATAGAAAATGAGATAACATACACAGAAAATTATGTTTGTAATATTGAATATCTCCCATAGAACATTTTTGTAAATACAAAAAAAATATTTTTTTAAAATGCACCAACAATGGAATTTGTAAATTCAGAAAACTTTTTGTTATTTTTTTGTAAGCTAAATTTTTATTTTCAAGAATTTTTATATGAAAAATAACAATTTACAAACATTTCAAACAAAAAATTGTTAGAAATTGAATTTGAATTTTAACAAATATTTTTAATTACTTAAAATTTTTTTGATACTTTTTTCTGTGTATAATCATTAATAGAAAAGTATGACATACATATAACATGTATGATTCCATATATTCCCAAAAATGGGTGTATTTTTAGCATGCATAGATAAATATATGCGTCCATAAATGTCACATACTTTCCTATATGATTCATATACGTGCATAAATTAAACAATATGTGAAAATACATGAGCATATATTTTTATTTTTACCTGGGTTGATGAAAAAAACAAAAATAAACAAATATTCTTAATCGTAAGGCAATTTCAAGTTAGATTAGCAGCTTTAAAGTCTAACAAGTAGATTTAAAAATAATTATGTTAATTTGTGCATTTTATATTTTTTTAGAAATTAATATTTTGTTATATTTTCTAAATCTTTGAGTTTCGTTCACTATAATTTATCAAATTTTTTTTTTGTTAATTTGAGATAATTTATTTTATTAACAATTTTATATAATTTTACCATTTTATTAACTTTTTTGCTATTTTCATTCAACTAATATTAAGTAATTTTTTTTTTTTGCAGATTTTAGCACATCTATTTTAAATTGCAGTTTACAGCAATTTCATAAATTTTAGTAGCGCTTATTAATTTTTTTTTATGAATCCACACTCAGTTGTCGCTCCCTATGAATGCAGTGCATTATGTTGATTTCAGGATAATAGGTTATGAGGAGGAGGAAAGGGGGCAGTAGTGTTTTTAGACTTAAATTTCTCTATATTACAGTTGTCAGGGAAGACCTGTGCGGGAAGTTTATTTCACACACGAATAGAACGAATTTTCGCTGTTATGTGTTCACTGAACAATCAACCACAAAGGGATGGGCTCAACTCGACAAATGTGTATTTCGGACAAAAACCGGGCCCTAGGGATAAGTTCACTTTTCTCAGCAGAACACATCCCATTGTAGTATAGATAGAACAGTGTCACACAGCCCACATTGCGTCAATGCTCCAATGAATCAGTAAAACTGGATATCCTACTGTCATTGATAAGCACCGAAGCCCTTCTTTCAAAACGGTCCAAAGGTTCCAAAAGAGACCTTGAAGCACCTGCCCATATAAAATACCTAAACACTTGAATGCTTCTTTCGACACTAAAAAAAACTTGTTTACTCCAATGGATATCACACTGGATTCTCATGCCCGGAACATTAAGAGTTTCCGATTCCTCCATATCGATACCCTTCAATTAAAAAAATTTGCAAACTGTTTTCAATCCCACTTTACTATTTTTGTACTGATTTTTAGTAAAAAAAAATTTATTTAGCAAATCTTTTTGCTATTTACATTTTGCAAATTACAGCATTTTTACAGAATAATTTCAAAAATAATTTTACAAATTTTTGAAAACCGATTTGCTAAAATTAGCAAAAAAAAAATTGTAAAAAGTGGATATTGAAGGATATGTTATTTCTAATTAAAACTTACACCTAAAAACTTAAATTGCCTTAAAAAATTACATAGAATAAAAACAGGGATCGGAAGTGAAGATACCGACTCATGTCTAAAAATAAGACATCCACTTAAAATGGCACTAAAAAGTTTCTTTGGTTCTAAAAATCAGCCCTAAAAACAATTAAAATTTGACCTTAAAAGTAAAAAAAATGACTAAAATATTTTTCATATCAGAAATTACAAAATTAAAACAAAATGATAATTTTACAATGATATTTTTACAATTTTTAAGGCTTTGATTTTATTCTTTAATTTTGTCTAAAATATTTTTTTAATATTAATAATATTTATTTAATTTACTTAATATTTATTAATAAATCAAGATTTCTTTTATATGCAGATGATTTAAAAATATTTTTACAAGTGGACTCACTGAGGGATGGTTTTGATTTACAAAACCATCTGGATAATCTTGAAGAGTGGTGTAAATCAAATAACCTACATTTAAATCTTGGCAAGTGTCATCATATTTCGTTTTATAGGTCTTTGCATCCTATTTCTTTTGTTTTTAATATTAATAACTATGATTTAAAAAGAATTAAATCTAAACTCGACTTAGGTGTGGTATTTGATACCGCTATGTCGTTTGTACCTCATATTGAGTACATTGTTCCTAAAGCTTATAAAACGCTTGCTTTTTTAAAGAGAAATTGTTATGAATTTTCTGATCCTTACACACTTAAATATATATATATATATACTTCCTTCGTGAGATCGAAGTTAGAATACGCTTCTGTCGTTTGGAGTCCGCATGTCTCTACTTATATCTCCCGTATTGAGAGGGTTCAACGTTTATTTATAAAATTTGCGTTAAGATCACTTTATTACCTGGAATCTGTTCAATATGAATCTAAATGCCTTTTTATTGGTTTGCGAACTTTAGAATTCCGCCGAACTTTTCAATCGGCTTTACTTTTATTTGATATAATCAATCATAATATTGATTGTCCTGACTTGCTATCTTTGATTCCATTTTATGTTCCATTAAGAAGTCTTAGGTTTATTGATGCCTTCAATGTTCCAATACATCGGACTAATTATGCTATCAATGGTACGTTAACCCGCACATTTATTACTTTTAATCATATAAATTTGAGTCTTCAGAAAAAATCTAAATCATTTATTGAATTTTGCACAACAAAAGATAATTTTAAACTATTTCTTTTTGCCGTATTACAATAAAATTTATTTTCCTTATAAATATTTTTTATACTAATTTTAAATTATTATATATTACATTTACTTTAATCATAGTCTGTAAGGAGTTTTGTGTCCATAGACTGAAATAAATAAATAAATATTTAGTGTTTTTTTCTTGCTGATTTTAGCAAACAGATTTTAAATTCCACTTTACAAAAATTTAGTAACGGCAGCTAATTTTTTCTACAAATTTTATTGTACTACACGTCAGCAGACATGTGTTGCTAACATAAGCAAAATATACATTACCGACTTTTTTTTGGTGAGTGTATTAAATTATTTGCATAAGCCGTCATAACATAGATTTATGTTATAATATATATTTATAAATAAAATTAAAATAAAAACAAAAATTAATTACTGTTAATTTTAAATTTTTTTATTAATTATGCAAATGATTCTATTAAAGTACACTTTTAATTGAATAGATACAAAATTTCTTTAAAGCAAAATTATACACAAGTTTTTTCCTAAGTCTTTTGTTTTGAAGTATGATAGTTTTATATAACTTCATGAATATGTCATTATTCCAACAAATTATATACAATTCTTGTAGCTTAAGGTTTAAACAATTAATAAATTGTAGGTTTTTAAATATATCATTTTAAAAATATTTTATTAATGTCAACTAACTATTAAAATAGTTATAACAACTTTTGCTACCAAAAGGTTAAAAAGAAAACCAATGATTTTATGTTTTATAAGAGCAAATAGTTTAACTTTAGGCATGTTCATGTATTATACAATTTTACAAAATTCGTTTGATTATAGGAAAAGTAATATAAATTATATATGCAACATTGTTTTAACGAAATTCCAGTAGTATTTAAATGTCAATTTTAATAGTTTATAAAGTTGTGTATAAATATTTAAATAACTAACTTTAATAAATAAATTATAAAAAAAATTCAGGTTAACAAGTTTTTAACGAAAATATAAAATTTTTCATTTTATAAACAACATATTTCCATTAAAATATTATTTTTGGTATTTTTTTTTTAACGGTAATATCTTCTTTAGATAATTTATTTACAATTATAATTTACTTATATTGTACATGGTAAACATCTTAAAAAACATGTGTTTCAATTACACGAAAACATATAAATTATGACTCTTTTTGCTTTCCTAAAGAATCTCACTCTAAAAAAACTTTTAAGGTCACAATATAAAATAAAATTTTATCTTTTTTAAGAATTTTTTAGTCTTAAAAGAAATGTTTTTTATGCTTTATACCACTTCTTTGTTAAAAAAAAAAAAAAAACAAATTCAGTTTCAATAAAACATATTAGGTTAGGTTAGGTAAATGTAAGACTATAAAGTCCTTGTGATACCACGGAAGCTAGTAAAATCATATTACTAGCTTCCCCCGTCGAACCATCCCGATTGCCTTAAAAAGCCCCTAAGTCTTCCGATATCGATATCAGCCAAATCACCCAGGTCCTCAAAGAAACCCAAATGCAGTCCCCTCCTACGATCCAAGGCAGGACAAGTGCAGAAAAGGTGCTCCACAGACTCCTCCTCCTCTTCGTCACCAAAGCTTCTGCAAAAGTCACTAGCCGCAACCCTCAACCTAACTGTGTGCCTTCCAATCAGACAGTGTCCCGTCATGACGGATACAAGTAGGGATATATCGAGCCTTGACAGTGAAAGCAACCTGTGCGTGCGCTTCCCATCCAGATGGGGCCACATCTGTCTGGAACGAATGCAATCAAGGACAGAGGCCCACCTATCTCTTGCCAACCCATAAGTACTCTCCCGCAGCCGAAACTTGCAAGTGGCCAGAGGCATGCCCACAGATTCCAATTCATGTGGAATGTGTTTGATAGTCCCCAGTTTTGCAAGATCGTCTGTCTCTGTGGCCCGGCACCCAAATAAAATGGATGCTGAACTGCTGAGCCATCTCGTTAAAAGATCTGCGACAGTTCAGGGCTGATGTCGAGTCCAGGAATACAGAATCCAGGGATCTAATGGCAGCTTGACTATCAGACAATATATTAATACTCACTGTTGTGAGGACATTATACCTAAGCTACTCCGCTACCTCCCCAATGGCCAGAATTTCAGTCTGAAAAACACTACAGTGATTCAGCAGTCTCCGCGCAATACTCAGCTGTAGGTCCTTGAAGTAGACCCTGGCCTACCTGTTTGTCGAGTTTAGAGCCTTCGGTATAAAAGTCGAAACAACGCCCCCCATTGGTAGTTCCGTGTTTCCACGAATCCCTGTGCGGTATAAGCGTCTGGTACCTCTTGTCGAACAGTGTAGTCAATGATGCCTGAAAGTTCAGGCATCTTATTAAGGATAACACTGTGACCCTACCCACTCTCCGCCCAAAGTGACAGCGCCCTCAACCGGACTGCTGCAACTGCAGCTGTCTGTGAACCAATTATGTCCAGTAAACATATTAAGATATCGACGTTTATTTAATTTCATGTTAATGTTTTTC
This sequence comes from Eustalomyia histrio, assembly GCA_949748255.1. NCBI lineage: Eukaryota > Metazoa > Arthropoda > Insecta > Diptera > Anthomyiidae > Eustalomyia > Eustalomyia histrio. The sequence goes on along the minus strand of OX456527.1, from coordinate 63,560,860 downwards.
CTTAACTTTTATCTCTTCTAGTAAGTAATGCATACAAGTTAGTATTTTTTATAAATTTATGTGATTATAACTTTAATACATTAACGCTAATTAAAAACGCAGAAAAACTTGTTAGTGTGATTTTTTTCTTTTTGTAATTTAGACAATTTTATTATGATATTGTTGAGCCATCCAAAAAATTTTCAAAACGTTTTTGAAATCGTCATCTTTGCCAATTGTTATTAAAATATATAGTAAAAAAATCTAAGCTTTCATTTGAGATATAATTTCTAAAATTCTGATAATTTCTTAAAATGTTAGAACCAAATTAAACATAAGATGTTTTACTAGCTTTTGCTTAAAGTATTAAACTTTAAGCCACGATACACCGTAACCAAATTTAAAAAATAAAATATAGCATAGATATCGTAGAGAATTGAAATAGCCATGAGTATATTTTTAGTAATATTCACAGACATACACTCAGAAAAAAAAAGTAGTAAAAAAATTTGAAAACGGTTTTCAATCCCACTTTACTATTTTTCTACTGATTTTTTGTAAAAAAAACTTATTATTTAGCAAATCTTTTTGCTATTTACATTTTACAAATTACAGAGTTTTTACAGAATATTTACAAATTTTTGTTGCAAATTTCAGAAATTATTTTACAATTTTTGAAAACCGATTTGTTAAAATAACAAAAAAAACTACTAATTTAAAAAAAAGTGGATATTGAAGGAAATGTTATTTCTAATTAAAACTTAGAATAAAAACAAGTAAAAAAGGGCTAAATTCGGCTGTGCCGAATCTTTGAATACCCTCCACCATAGGGGCTGAAGATGATATACGTATATACTAAATTTTGCATGAACTGTAATATGAATATGTTTTCTCAATTTATGTAACGAACTTTTATTATTTAGTTTTAGTAATGTTATTTATTTAGTTTTAGCAATGTTATTTACAGAGGTCTGCTCTGTTAGCGACTTTAACATTGTTGATTTTTACGTTAACTTACCCAGCAAAAATAAATGGTAGTCATTCTGTGACTATAACTTCTTTCATTGCTTCCTAAACTTAAGTTGGCATTCTTTTATGATTTTTTATTGTTATTCTAAGGCACTTCCAAAAGAATTCATGTGTTCATATTTCAAATGCAGTGATCTGGATATAAACCCGATGCATATCTTAAAAAATCACTCTTCATTACTTCTAAAGCATAAGTTATAGTATATCGTATATATATATTTTTTTTTTTTTTTGAATCTAAAGCATTTATTCAAATTGAGAAAATAGTTCTGATGAACTTTTTTAATTTTTTTACTAAATCATTTTTTAAATTTTAGTTTTTGTATAATAATAAATAAAATAAAATTTTATGAGGATTAGAATTTATGCAGTTTTGCAATTTTTTTAAAAGTTTTAAAAAAATCAAGAAAACAGATTTTTTTTACCTTTAATTGAAACTAGCAATCAGAATTTACAAAAATAATTTTAAAATTGTGAAAAAATTATTTCAAATTGCCCAAAAATGTTTTAAAATTGTGCAAAAATTATTTGAAATTGTTCAAAAATATTTGAAAATCGTCTAAAAATGTTTAAAAATTGTACAACCAGTTTTTATATTATCCAAAAATATTTTAAAATTTGTCTAAACATTTATTCAAATTTTTGAAAAATGTTTCAAAAATGCTTTTTCCCTAATGCAGAATTATTTATTTGTTTTGATATAGAGTATTTGTATATCGATGCATAAATTTCGCTTCTTTACACTTATTTTTTTGCATTCTTATGAATTAAATTTTCATCAAAGTTTAAATACCACAAAGTATATGAACATTTTCCACTCATGCATCAGAATACCTAATCATTGTATTGTCATTGCTTCCTTAGAGTAAAGTATAAGTAATGCTAGTAGCTACATTAGAATACTTCCATCCTATGACACGCTAATGTTAAATTCATCGATGAAACCATCAGAAAAGAAGTGATGCCTTTGCCATAGTAGTAATGCTCTTATTGCTTCTTTGGCAGCTTTATTTTTGCTGGGTTAGTTATCAGAGTAACACACATATAGCTCTTCTCATAGTATGTAAGACAATAAATGTAATCGAACAATAAGAAGACTTAATAACATTTTTACTTACTTAACAGAAAAAAAATAGATACAGAAAAATTGTACAAATTTGTATGGAAAATTTAGAGGTACCTTCACATTTTCACTCATAACTATTGAACCGCTTGACCGATTTTGCTCATTTTAAATACCAAACTGCTCGGGAGGATGCTAAATAATCTGGGTAAAACTAGGCACCCCCGCTTGCGTCTTCGCGTCGTGATCGCCATTTCAACAGACAGACAGACAGACGGACATCGCTAAATCGTCTTAAAATTGCATAAGGATCACGAATATATATACTTTATAGGGTCTTAAACCTATATTTCGACATATTACAAACGGAATGACAAACTGACATACATATACCCTCACCATATATGGTGGAGGGTACAAAAAGGTATCGGGAGTTAATATACTGACTCATGTCTGAAATAGGACATCCACTTAAAATAGCAATCAAAAGTTTTTTTTTAGTTCTAAAAAAAAATCAGCCCAAAAAAAGCAATTAAAATTTGACCTTAAAAGTAAAATTTTTATTGTTTTTGTTTTTTTTAGGGCTGATTTTTTTTAGAACTAAAAAAAACTTTTTATTGCTATTTTAAGTGGATGTCCTGTTTTCAGACATGAGTCGGTATATTCACTTCCGATACCTTGTTTTTATACATTTCACCACAGGTGGTGAAAAAGGGTATATATAAGTTTGTCATTCCGTTTGTAATTTCTTCAATATTGATCTTAGAACCTATAAAGTATATATATTCTGGGTCCTTATGAAGAGCGAAGTTGATTTAATGATGTCCGTCTGTCCGTCTGTGTGTTGAAATGGGTTTTCCGAAGACCCCAGACATGATGAGGACTTGATTGTTATATATTTCTGTTATATGTGATCCATCTCTGTGTGCTATTGAAAATCAGTCAGATAGGTTGATAAATGGCTGAGATATAAGCTCTAATTTTTTCCATAAAATCCCTTTGTTTTTATATGTATGTTGAATTTTACGCATAACAAATACATCCATTTGTTAATATTCTTTTCTTTCACCTTTTCACCTTTTATACACAAACAGCAAACCAAAACAAAGATTTGTCATTTAAAAAAAAAAAAAAACAAATCTCTATTGAACGAAAACTCTTTATTTACTTCTATTAACGATGATTGCGTATGTCCTTCGATGGCTTATTTGTTTTTTTTTTATTTTTTTTTTTAACATAACAAATACGTACAGCACAGTTGACTTAACGATTACGGTCAGTTTTTCTGTATATTTGGAGAATAGAACGAGGAAAAGTTCCAAAATAAGGTACGAGCATCTTGGTTATCAATACACAACATCTGACCAAACGTGGGGGGATTTGTGAATTTGGCGTGGCACAAAATAGATTACTTTATATCTTAAGAACGGTAAGACCGAAATTAAATAATCCATAAATGGGCTAAAAACATCAAAATTTTTATAAAAACTAAAATTCTAGAGCTGTAATATGACCTATGGATACGTCTTATATATCAAAAGATCGAAAATCTTTTTTATGACATATTTGCTAAAAAAAACTCGGAAATATCAGTTCAGATACAAAAAAGTTACGCCCAAAACATAAATATTTTTTAAATACCTATTTTCTGGAACCATAAATCTTCCCGAGTCCAATTTTTTCACCAAACTAAATGGTTAATATCCTCTTAAAGGCTTCCGTATATAAATCTGCCCATTCCATATATGTCCATATATAAACTTCAGTTTTTTCCCAACCATGGTGAAGGGTATATAAAATTCGGCATAGCCGAATTTAGCCACTCTTATTTGTTTATTCTAAGTTTTAATTAGAAATAACATTACCTTCAATATCCTCTTTTTTAAAATTAGTAATTTTTTTGCTAATTTTAGCAGAAAAAAAAATAAATAAATAAAATAAAAAAATTTTGATGCTCGATAAAAAAAATAAATTTAAAATTTTGTACTAATATTAATAATATTTAGTAATTTGTTTGCTGATTTAGGCAAACAGATTTTAGAGTATACTAAAATTTAGTAGCGGCTACTAATTTTTCAACTAATTTAGCTAAATTTCCCCTCATAACTGCAAAATTTTCAGTTGCCATTACAAACTTTTTTTTTGGTGAGTGTATTTCCAAAATGCATTTTGAAAAGTTTTGGAACGACTGTTGTTGTTGTTTTTTACCAAAAAAAAAATTAAGAAAATGTTAAACATGTTGCAAGAGTATTGCATTTACATTTAAAGAAAAACAAATGTCGTGGAAAAATAGAAACAAGTATGAAATTTTTGGTAAAGATTAATTTACACTATTAGCATGTCATAGAAAACTTGATTCTGAAATTAAAAATAAAAATTAATGTATGTTTTAATAAAAAAAATTTAACATCTTATTTTGCCTAATTAAAGAGTATAAATGAGTTTTTTTCTTAAACTAAAACCAATTTACCATAATTCATGAAAGTATTATTTACACAAATTGTAAATAATAAACTGTTTATTATCTAATATTTCACTTAAGTTTTTTTCATTGTAAATTATGAAATTATCTCATAAATATTATATGAAGAGCTTTGTTTTTTTTGTTTTTTTTTTTTGTTTTTGAAGTGTTAATAATTGTCCATTTAAAATGTTTGGTAAGATTAAACCAATAATTTAAATAATTTCATGCAAAACAATTTGTAGCCCTTTTCTTTCTTATGTTGTTTTATGCAAATTTGTGTTACGAGTTGAGTATTTCATTTCATACATCTCAACTTTAAATCTCTAAAACGTATAGATTTTAATTTTTCAATTTTATGCTTTCATAATTCAATTCGTGTTTAATTTTTCATTTTTAAAAAACATTATTATAAAATTCAAATATCAGTTATACATTTATGTAGCATTGCAGCAGGAAGTTAAATTGTGAGAAAGATTAATTTGAAAAACAAATATTCCCTTTATTTTAGCTTTAATATGCTGACACTTACTTGTACAATGGGTATAATTAATTATTGTGTTACCATTTTATGAATCAATTGAAACTAATTGTTTAACAACAAATATAAAGGTCCTTAATGAAGTGGCAACTACTCTCGTATATTTTTACACAACTAACTAATGGTGCTGACAGATAAATATAATATAAAAACAGGAATATTTAAAGATACTGCAAAATATAAATTTTTTGAGCGCCCCGTTAGGCTAGTTGGTAGCGTGCTAGCTTATCAGTGCGGGGGTCGTGGGTTCGATTCCCACCAGAGGCTTTGGTCTGTTTTCGCTACAACGAGCCGATAGCCTTTGTTGCTAGTGCTCGGTTAGGCTATTAAGATATAATTTGTAGTCATATGATTAATATAAATAAAAAAAAAAAAAATAAATAAATTTAAGATATTTTTCTGTAGATACCCTGTAGGAAGCCTGGTCAAGTGGCTACAAGTCACCACTTTTGTCGACTATTTTGGGTGACTTTTTGGAGACATGACCACAAAGCGTCTATACTTCTTACACTCCGTTTTTGCAGCTGCAAAGCTGTGCTTGCTTGCTCTTGATTTTTTTATTGTGTTATTTTGTTGAAAATACATGTGCATAGCTGCATGCAAAATTAAAGTTTTTAATAAAAATATTAAGAAAAATGAATTTAAAAGTTAAATATAAAAATTTGAACAAAATATATAATGAGCAAAAGAAATTACAAGAAACTTGTGAAAAAAAACAATCAATTTTGTATAAAAATAAAAACAAGAGGCAACAATTTTTAGAAAAAAATTGCAGCTCTAAAGATTTTGTGAAGCCTGATGAAGATTTTTTGGAGACAGTTGATGATTTTGTGCAGTCTTTTGAAGATTTGTATACTCCAAAATTAAATTTGCACGAAAATTGTTTTTACTTTAATGAAATTTATAAAAAAAAATGTTTATTAATAAAATATCTAATTTAACAAAATAAATGCATCTGTTTAATCTTATTTCCTTCCTAGTGTGAAAATCAAGTAAAAAGTTCCAAAAGTGTAGACTAGAATTACTAAAATGTACTAGTGAATCTCTGGTTCCAATTTCAACACTTGGTCAATAGTTGTGTAGATTCGCAATGACAAGCACATGTTAAATGTCTATAACAGAGAGCGTTGGCTGGGGCATAATTAGTCAGTAGTACTGGTGACAAAGTCAATAGTGAATCAGTACAGTTTCACTATCGACATATCCTACAGGGTATATCGACTGTACACACAGAAAACAATTCCAGTTGTGGCCACCGAATTTGTTGCCAATCGAATTCTGGCGTTAAGGACAACTATTTTTCAAAATTTGGTTAGTTTACTTCGATCTTCTTGATTTGCATATTAGTTTAAAATAAGCTTAAGATTTTTTTTATAAAAAATTTATTTTAATTATTTATTTATCCCAATATTTCGTCACCATATTTGGTTATTTCTTCGGGGGATTTTTCTTTTTCTTTTTGTTTAATTATAATTATTAAAAATTTCCCCTGAAGAAGTCGCCTAATGTGGTGAAGAAATATTGGGATAAATAAATAATTGTGACCTTTTTTTAATTTATTATTTTGAACTTAAGGTTTGTTTTTTATAAAAAATTTTGTTTATTTTTTAATATTTCGCTACTCCATTGTGTAGCATCTTCAGGAAAAAAAAAATGGTGTAACGAATTATTGAAAAATAAACAATATTTTTATAATAAAAAACAACTGTAAGCTCAAACAAGTAAGAGCGGCTAAATTCGGCTATGCCGAATCTTATATACCCTTCACCATGGTTGGGAAAAAACTGAAGTTTATATATGGACATATATGGAATGGACAGATTTATATACGGACGCCTTTAAGAGAAAATGAACCATTTAGTTTGGTGATAAGACTTGGACTCGGGAAGATTTATGGTTCCAGAAAGAAGGTATTTAAAAAAAATGTATGTTTTGGGAATAACTTTTTTGTATCTGAACCGATATTTCCGAGTTTTTTCTCAAATATGTTATACTAAAGATTTTCGATCTTTTGCTATATAAGACGTATCCATAGGTCATATTAAAGCTGCAGAATAGTGTTTGTTGTTTGTGTATAAAAGGTGAAGAGGTGAAAGAAAAGAATTTCAACAAATCGTTAAAAGAAATCACTAGAACTGCATGTGTTTTATTTCTACAAAAACGTTTGATTTAGCTGGCAAATTTGCATTTGGGATTTTATTTTGCTATTTTATTAAAAATATTTTTAATTTCTTTAGCTTAAAAATTTAAAGGAAAATAATTAATAATTTTTTTTTATAAATTATTATAAGTTATGACCTAAAATAGTTGCACTCAAAGGGAAATTATGTATAAAATTTTCTTAATATATGAGAAATAAAATGGTTTAAAAATCTTTTTATACATTCTTTTAAATCGGAGCAAAAAATAGAAATAAAACCGTTTGTATTTTGTTTGTATCAGAGGGTTTTTATAAAAATTTTGATGTTTTTAGCCTATTTATGGATTATTTAATTATTAATTTAAAATTTTATTTAAATTAATTATTAAATGTTAAAAAAACAAAAAATAAACAAAACAAAAAAATCTTAAGAAAATAAAAAAAGTGAATTGACCGGGATTCGAACCCGCGACCCTTCCACCTGTGGTGAAGGGTATAAAAACGTTTGTATTTTGTTTTTATAAAAATGTTGATGTTTTTAGCCTATTTATGGGTTATTTAATTATTAATATAAAATTTTATATAAATTAATTATTGAATATTAAAAAAAAAAACAAAAATAAACAAAAAAAAAGTCTTAAGAAAATAATAAAAAAAATGTACAAAAAAAAAGTGAATTGACCGGGATTCGAACCCGCGGCCTTAGAGAAAAAAAAAGTATTTGTGACACAGCGTCTAGACAACTGAGCTATTGAAGCTCACACAAAATCATCGTCAATAGAGGTACATATATAAAAGTCTTCGTTAATTAGAGATTTGTTTGGTTTTTATTTAAATGACAAATCTTTGTATGTGTGTTGTTTGTGGATAAAAGGTGGAGATGAAAGAAAAGAATTTTAACACATGGATGTGTTGTTATGCTCAAAATTCTACATACATATTAAACAAAGGGATTTTACTGGAAAAATTAGAGGTAGTCCTGGTTTTTTGCTAATATCTCAGCCATTTATTAACCGATCTGTCTGATTTTTAATAGCAAACAGAAATGGATCACATGTAACAGAAATAAAAAATAATCAAGTCCTCATCATGTCTGGGTTCTTCGGAAAACCCATTTCAACACACAGACGGACAAACGGACAGACGGACATCGTTAAATCAACTTCGCTCTTCATAAGGACCCAGAATATATATACTTTATAGGGTCTAAGATCAATATTGAAGAAATTACAAACGGAATGATAAACGTATATATACCCTTCCACCTGTGGTGAAGGGTTTAAAAAAATAAATAGGTTATAAATAAATAATTATAATTAAAAAATATCTTAAGCTCATTTTAAACTAATATACAATTATTTTTGTACAAAATTATATATTAATATTAAAATGGCAATATTTAGTTTTCTAATTTATTATAAAGGGTGGTTACATTTTAAGGGCCGATGTTAATTTTGAATAATACACAAATTATTTGGGAAATTATTGTCATTTTCTTTTATTATGATAATATGGTATGGTTCAATTATGTGTGGAACAAAATATCGGCCAAATGGTCCAAATTTTCGATGACGCTGAGGCATAATTGAGGTTCAATGCCGTTAATGTGCCGAATTATCTCATCCTTAAGCTCTTGAATTGTTACTGGCTTATCGACGTACACCTTATCTTTCAAATAACCCCAAAGAAAGAAGTCCAACGGTGTCAAATCACATGATCTTGGCGGCCAATTGACATCGCCACTACGTGAGATAACACGGCCATTGAGTTTGTCGCGCAAAAGAGCCATTGTTTCATTAGCTGTGTGGCAAGTGGTACCGTCCTATTGTAACCACATATCGTCCAGGGTCATATCCTAAATTCCTGGCCACAATAAGTTAGTTATCATCTTGCGATAGCGAACACCATTCACGGTAAATGCTTGGCCGAGCTCATGACACACTATCGCGAACAACAGCAATGTTTTCCGCAGAACGAACTGGGAGAGCATGCACAGGTGTTTTCATAGACCCGGTTTGCTGAAATTTGCCCACAATTCTCCCGATTGTGGACACATTTGGTCGATTATGCTGACCAAAAAAAATCACGAAGTGCACGAAATGCATTTTGATTTGAACGCCCATTTTCATAATAAGCCTGAATAACTTTAATGCGTTGCTCGTTTGTGTATCTTTCCATGGTTCAAATTGAGTTAGTGTGAAATGGAGAAATGTCAAATGAAATGCAGAAAAACGTGACGTTTAGGTGTGGTTCACATTCAACATCGGCTTTATAAATATCAATTTGTTTGAAGAGGCAAAAGGAGTTTGGGAATACAAAAATATTTTTTATTATTTTTCAGTAACTTAAATTTTTATTTTTAAATAATTGACAAACATTTCAAACCATAAATTTTGAGAAATTGACAAATATTTGTAATTACTTAAAATTTTGTGATATTATTTTCGGTGTAGTTTAATATAAATTTGAATATTTTTTCAAGTACTGCTGATAGTTATAGTGGGTTAAGAATAATAAAAAATACAAATTTATATTACATACTAGCAAATAAAATATAGCATGTAGTAGACAATACTATAAATACTCTAAGAATATTACATAATATTACACCAATAAACCTTAAAAAAAACAACAATGCGATTTGGTTCTTTAACAAGATTGTATTGCTGAAAACATGATTATTCTTTACAAAATCTTTTTTTCTTCTACTTCTTTTTCTTTAACCCACGGATTAGCCGTTAGCTAATAAAGCGTATATAACTCAAAGTTACAAGCAATACAAAAAAAAGTACATACAAAAATTTAGTATCATGTTAAACAAAACATTTCTACAATGGGGTTAAATTTATAAATCAAAGCAACACGTTTAGTTCATCAACAAATAAACAGCAACAAACAAAACTTTAGAAATAACAAATAAATTTAACAAAAACTAAATTTTTCCAAAACAACACAGTTTTGGCTACAAGACAAATTCACGTGTACTTAAGCAACCATAAAGATACAACTGAGCATGTTTTAAAAGGTATTAAAGTATAATGCTATTAAGAATAGTAATTTAAACTGTATAGCTAAAAACAAAAGCCTAGTAGCTGTTTATTATATGCAAATATAGCAATGAATGCATAATGTTTAATGGTTGTAAATTTTATTATATCAATGCAAAAAAAATAATAATGACAACAGCAAATATCTTTAAAGAAGATAGATCTGATATTAGGATTAAAGATTACATATATTATTCAACACCTTTTTGACAGATTATGAAAACAATACAATAATTTAATGAATTTTCAAAGAAGTAAAAACTATTAAGATATTTACAGCCAAACACCTTTTTCTTGAAATGACTCAACATTTTTTTTTTTTATTAATTTTCAAATATATAATTAAATTCGCAATAAAAACAATTTTGCTAACAATTTATATGTTAAACCCCATTAATAACAGGATATTATTTGTAGCTCACTTAAACAGCAGTTAAATGAAAAAAAAAAAAAAAAACGAAATAATAATCAAGTTTCAATAGCAAAAATTTGTTTTTTTTTTATATGATCACCTCTAGCCAAATTATTGATCATTTACTAACTACTATACCATCTATATACACACACATGTAACTGGTAATTATAATCTATGAACTTACATGTTTCATACACCACATTCAATTATTCATTGATAGTAGTTTGGTATTTGTTACGCAGCATTTTTCATAATTCATTTGATCTGAGGTTTAGAATAATAATATATTACGCACTTTGCTAGTTAAACTAACAAGAGCTTGAATATTCTGTGTTCTGCAGTTTTAAAATAAAACAAAAAAAAAAAACATGAGTAATTTTAAATATATTAGTGTACACTTCGATTCGAATACATGTAATGAACTTTAATATGTGCACTCAAATCAAAAGACTTAAGAAACAAACGTAAATCGTTTAACGACCAACTGCAAACAATCATTACATCAAAATTTTCTTTCATTAAAAAATAACGCTTTTTAATCGATTTAAAAAGAAATATTGCGATTTTAAAATAATTTAAAAAATAAAAGCCACTACTTACAAAATATTATACTAGATAAGACCAATAAATTCGCTTAGCACAACCATACTCGTATATGATTCCTAAATATTTTGAGGGTTATAAAAAATTCAGTAGCTCACTCAAAATATTTTAACATTAACTGAATGTAAATTATATTTTCGTTTAAAATGAACGTAAGATCTTTTTTATAAATAATTATTTATTTATCCCAATATTTTATCATCATATTGGGTGACTTCTTTAAAGGAAGAAGTTTTATATAAAAATTTCCCCTAAAAAAGGTGATGATTAAAATGGTGATGAAATATTAAGATAAATAAATAATCATAGCAAATGTTTTATAAAAAATATGTCAAGCTTATTTTAAACGAAAACATAAATCAAGAAGATCGAAGAAAACTAAACTTAATGTAAATTATTTCAAAAGTTATACATACCTTAGCTTTAAAATGAATAACTACAGGTTGGTTGAAAAGTTCCTGCACTCACCAAGAGAAGGCACTGCTAGCTACAAACTTTTTTTTCTCAAGTTGGTATAACTGTCCTGAGAACACATGCAAAGTTGCAAGTCATTCTATCAATTCTTTCTTTGTTTACAAGCCATTTGAAGTTGACGTGTCATTGATTTTTTTAATATGGAAAAAATTTAATATCGTGCAGATTCTTTGTTTTGAAGGGTTTAAAAGCAAAGGAAATTTATGAAAAATTGTTAGAAGTGTATAAGGAGTCCTCACCTTCAAAACGCACCGTCGAATTTCGGACTAGTGAATTTAAACGTGGTCGTACCAGCCTTAAAGACGATCCACGCAAAGGACGACCAAAAACTGCAACCACAGCAGAAATCATTGAGCAGGTACATAATATGGTTAGTGAAGATCCAAGTTTGATTAAGCGTGAAATTGCTAATGCCATAGGCATCTCAGACGAACGAGTACTCCATATTTTACATGAAGAATTACGTATGAAAAAACTGTTTGGAAAGTTAGTGCCGCACACATTAACAATTCAACAAATCTGGATCGAAAACAAATTTCTCAACGTAATTTGGAGCATTTTAAGCCGAATAAAACCGACTTCTTGCGTCGTTTTATAACTATGGATGAGACTTGGATCTACCATCATGATCCTAAATTGAAACAAGAACGTTTACAGTGGACTGAAGCTGGTTGTTCAGCTCCAAAGCAGGTGAACTCACAAGGATCAGCAAAGAAGGTTATGGCATCAGTTTTTTGGGATGAATCAATCAACTCTGAATATTATTGTAGCCTTTTGGATCAGCTGGATGAAAAAATTCGTGAGAAAAGACCTGGTTTATAGAAGAAAAAAATCATTTTTCATCAAGACAATGCACCTGCTCACAAAAAGTGTTTTGACGATGGCTAAATTCAAAGAATTAAAGTACGAATTGCTTGAACATCCACCGTATTCACCAGATTTGGCTCCCAGTGACTGCTATCTCTTCAGAAATCTCAAACAATTCCTTCGTGGAAAGCGTTTTTCTTCGAATGAAGAGGCAATAGCAGCCTTAGACGGTTATTTTGCAGAGCTTCCGGAAAACCATTACAAGGATGGGATAAAATCTTTGGAATATCATTGAAACAAGTGTATTGAGCTTCAAGGAGATTATATTGAATAAAAAAATATATTTCGTAACAAAAACAGTATTCTTTCATATCGAGCGCAGGAACTTTTCAACCAACCTGTAGTTAGGCTCTGTGCAAGATGGCTAAATAAATTCTAAACTAAATAGAAATTGACAAAAGGTTTTAAAATTTCTTTGAAAAAATATTTAAAAAAATATTTTAGATTTCATTAAAATTTGGAAACCTGAATTAAGTATAAATTTTATTAAGCCACCCTTAAAATTCAAAGAAATATATTTTTCAACTCATTTTTTCCATTTATTTAAAGAATAAATTACATATAAATATGGATTTTGTGTTATAGTTAATATTTTAATTTATGTTTTGTTAAACAAGAAAATGTTTTCTACTTTTTTATAGTTGATTGTCTGATAGGTAAAATAAAATAATATTTACAGACTTTGTACTTAATTTTTACAACATTTAAAAAAAAAATTAAATAAACCAAATAACATTTATTTTTATAAACTTTGTAGTTAATTTGTTGAAAGTTTGAAGAAAAGTTAATAGTTAAAAGAAATAAATAAATGAAATATCATTTGTTTTTACGTTATAATGTTAAGGTTATTAACAGTTAAAATAAATGAAAAATCATTTATTTTTTAGGAATATTAATAATATTGAGAAATAAATAAAAAGTTCTTTTAATTTAAATGAAAAGTTAGTAGACCGGTTTTTAAATGATTTTTTTCATTTATTTTAAATTACATTTTCAGTTAATATAAACTACAATATATTTTGAGTGTAAATTTAATTAGAATCGGTCCATATTCAGACCTACTTAACATGGAATGGTCCTTTTCTAATTGGCCTTTAATTGTATTTAGGCTAAAACTTAAGTTGTGTATATTATATAGAACCTAAAGCGAACCATATTGGGATCTAGAACTCATATGAATTTACCTTTCCGGTATTAACTTAAATGAACTTTAATCAAAGTACAAATCAAAAATGTAAAGATATTTGTAAAGATGAATATTTTAGAATTTAACTAGAGTCGGTTCATGTTTAGACCCTATCTGAATTTGGCTTAAATATTATTTAACATATGCCCCTAAATTCAAGCAAGAGATACCTTCAGTGCTTAGATATTTATTAGTTTTTTCGTTAACACGATAGGTATCAAAGCACTGGTAGGTACGAGTATCTATTGCTAGAAATGGCGGGCATTAGACACACAAAACATACCCAGCAAAAATGAAGCTGCCAAATAAGCAATAAAAGCATCACTACTATTGGAAAGGCATCACTTCTGTTTGATGGTTTCATCGATGAATTTAACATTGGCATGTCATAGGATGTAAGGATTCAAAAACAGCTACTTCCATTACTCATACTTTACTCAAAGAAGCAATAGCAATGCAATGATTAGGTATTCTGATTCATGAGTGGAAAATTTTCATATACTTTGTAGTATTTAAGCTTTGATGAAAATTCAATTCATAAGAATGCAAAAAAATAAGTTTAAAGAAGCAAAATTTATGCATTGATATACAAATACTCTTTATTAAAACAAATAAATAATTCTGCTTTAGTGAAAAAGCATTTTTGAAACATTTTTCAAAAATTTTATTGAATTCTAAGACAAATTCTAAAATATTTTTGGATAATTTAAAAACTGGTTGTACAATTTGGAAACATTTTTAGACAATTTTATAATATTTTTGAACAATTTTAAATAACTTTTGCAAAAATTTAAGGTTTGAAAAATGCAAATGACAGGCCAGATAGTTTCGAAAAAAGGTCAAAAAAAAATCTGTTTTTCTTTATATCCAGATCACTGCATATGAACACATGATTTTTTTGGAAGTGCCTTAGAATACCATCAAAAAATCATAAAAAAATGTCAACTGAAGTTTAGGAAGCAACGAAAGAAGTTATAGTCACAGAATGATTACCATTTTTTTTTTGCTGGGTATGTACGGTTTAGAAAATTTGGGTTGTGAATATTATATATGGGATCATAAATCATGGATCAAAATTTAAAAAGAAAAAAATTGGAATATATTTGGAACTTGTTCCCATATAAACCCAACTTCCGGATATTCGATTAAATTAAACCTACAAGGACCCCCACCGGAATTCGATGCGCTTCCCAAAATTTTACCCAAATTATACTTGGTGTTGTTATATATTCGACATGCCCGACTATAAACTTTTTACTATAACTTTTTTTAATATGAGCTGTTTTGTCCAGATTAAAAGCGGGGTTTAGCAGGAATTATATAAGCACTGCTATTTATTCAGGATTGGTAACCGAAACTAATTAAGGTATTGGTATCGATTTTTTTCATTTGTTTCGATAAAGGTATTATATTTGTATCGGTGTCAGTATTACCAATACCGAATCATACGTTATCGGTACATATCGGTATTATTAATGATCTTTCTTCGAATATTGATAATATTTATAAAATATATGTTTGGCATTGATATTAGAATTTTGTTTTATGGCTTCATTTAGGCGATATATCACAATAAAGGTTGAAAACTAATAAAAAAAAATGTAGTAATCAGAATATTATGTAGTTTACGGTTTTCCGTTTCATTTAAAAATAAAGGAACATACATTTATTTTTCAAAAACAACCCAGCAAAAAAAAAGTAGCAAAAGAAGAGAAAAAGAAGCAGTGATTTTGATTCCGGTGTTGTGAAAATTTGGATTGGAACCAATGATTTTTACATAGGGGTGGAAGTTTTCTTTCATGATCCTTTTTCATTGCATCTAGAGCCCTTCTTATGGTTCAGTGAAAAATTTAATCTTTTGTTCTTCCCAAATAAATTTTGATTTTTTAATTCAGATTTCTACAGGATATCAGTAATCGGGCCTTAACCTCATTTTCACAATCTCCCGTTAGCTTTTACCTGGGAATTTAACTGACACATTTGTTGCTGTTTCCTATACAAAGTTTGAGTTTTACTGTTCGTTAAATTTTAGCGGGAAATTCAGCAATAGGGCCTTATTTATCTCTATTCGAAATCCTTGCAATTTTTACTACAATATGTAAACTTTTTACTTTTTGTAGCGTCATAGATTTGAAAAGTGTTTAATTTCATTAAAAATCCCATTTTTATAAGTTGTAAAAAAGAACTTCCTTAGAAGAGAAAAATCAGAACTAAACGATACTTTAGAATCAATGAAAAATTTTTTCCTTAAGAATCACTTCCATTTATTTTTGCTGGGAATATTTATTTTAACTTTTTTGTGCATTTGTTCGAAATGATTAACTGTCATTTTCTAATTTTTCAGTTGCATTTATTTTTTTAATTTCTTAAATTTAATAAAAATGTATGCACAAATGGTAATTAGTGGTTTGATTGTTTCCGTTACATTTATTTCAAATTTAAATTTTGTTTGCTATCTGTATCAAAAAAAATATTCAAAAAATTTCAATTTGTTTTTAATATAAAATGTTTGCTTATATACAAAATTATTTCAATTCAAATTACAATAATTTCATAAACAGACACACATATGGTCATTCACACACAATATGTCTATAGACTGTGTGAGTGTACATCTGGTAGATTAAAAACAAACAAGAATACAAAAAACTGAAACAATTTTTTGTTAATAAATATTCAAGCTCAAGGTATTTTTATAAAAATATTTATTTTGTATCCAATATCTCAATGGATAGCTTCTTCAGGGATTAAAATAACCAAAAATCCCTAAAGAAGCTGTCCATTGAGATAGCAAAATATTGGATAAAAAAAAATATTTTTTTATAAAATTTACCTTGAGCTTGAATATTTATTAACAAGAACTTATATTAAAAATTTATATTAGAAGTTACAGCAATTTTCCAAATTGACACTAGACATTATTCAATTTTACCGAAATTGATTCCGCTTACTACAAAGTGTTAATTTCAAAAAAATCTGTTAAGTGGTTTGAGTTAGATTGATGTTCGTAAAACGTGTACTGCAGTAAAACTTACAGCTTATTTTGGCGATTTTTCTAAATATTTTTGTTTGTTTTAAAAAGTAGTATTTTTCAAATTTTCGAAATTTTAACTTTACATCCTTCGCGCTTAACGAATGAAAGGCAGAAAAATTAGTCAATTATGTTTTCTATTGATATCAAGTAATTGCTTTAATAAAAAAAAATTTCATTAATCCAAAAGCTTTTTTGGTGAACTTGGTCATTAGAGGGTTAAAAACTGCTTTTTACACAATAAATTATTTATTGTTGTAAAAATTGTTAACCATACATCAAGTAAAGAATAAAAACTTTTATTAAGACAAAATATATTAAGGTAAATTAATATTAATAATTTCGGATATTTTGTATTAAATCACATTATATTTTTCGCTAAAAACCAATTCAACCATAGTTTCGATATAAAATGAGAAGGTTTTGAAATATCGATATTTTTGAAATCCCCAGTTTCGATATTGGTATAGGCTGCAACTCTGAACGGGTCTTGAAATGGCTAATGTTATTAAAAATATATCGGTTGCCAACCATTCCAATCACAAATTTTTACTCACAAATTTTCGTACACCTCGGTATTTTAAGAAGTCAAAAAAGGGATAAAAATTGGGTATTTTTTTAATTTTTTTAGCTTTTTATAGTATTTCAACTTAAAGAACCAAATGACCGGTGTAGTGTAGTTAGAAAGGGACTTTTGAAGGTTTTTTTCTTACAGGTACACTGTTTTTGGTACTACTTTGCTCTTCTGAATTTGCTGATCCAAGAACTTCAAATATTTTTTATGGAGAAGTGTACTCATACGACTACCAAATTTACATAATTTATTAATTTCCAAGCTAACATGGAATTTATAGTGGTTAGTATGAGCGTAGCCAATATTAAAGGGGTAATTTCACCTTTATTCTTCGAATTATGTAATCACATGCCCCTTTTTCTTAATTTTCCATTTTTCTCTCACTTTACTTTTGTTTGCCATTATTTTCTTCTTATGGCTAGCATAATCGCTAACTACATTAACATATTTTGGTGTACGTTGGAAGAGAGCACAGCCGGTTAATAATGCAGCACTGTCTCCGTTAAGGTAGGACCTTTGCAAGCCGTTATTCGTTAGGTTACCCGTTATTCGTATGCTAGTTAGAAAATGTAATTAAAAAAAATCGGTTTCTTATTTTAAAAACTTCTAACAAAGTTATCAATATTTATTACCATAATAAAAAAATGTATAATTAACTGTAATAACAATTAACACATAAAATTTGAATAAAATATTAAAAATTTGTTTACGTTCAAAAAATTTGTTTATAACCCACAAATTAAAATTCATCTGAAAATTTATTATGCTAAAGGGTTTTTGAAAGTATGTACTTAAATAAAATTGATAATAATTTTTTTATTTAATTACATGTGATTTAAAAAAGAATTTTTATTTTTTTTTTTACCATGTTGCAATTTTGTCTTTTTTAGTAAACAACTTTTACTTTTAGTGTCCATACTTTGTTATGAATATGTCATTTAGTTGCTACGACAATATTTATGTTTTGTGAAAGGAAATGTGAGTCAAACTATACTTTTATAGGTTTCTTTTATATACATATATTAAACTATATTTTATGACATGAAAAAATATTGAGATTAATTAAAAAAAAAAATATTCTATTTAATTTTAGTTACACAAATAAATTATATTTAAGCCTACTTAGGATTTATTTTGTTAAAAAAATATATATTTTTTTACGACAATATAAATTTAGTTTTATTTACTATTCATTGCTAAAAATGACATTATAAATGAATTAACTAAAGCATAACAGTATTGACAGCAGTTTCTTACAAATATGGATTTGGAAATAATGAAGCCATCTATACTACAGCACACTCAAAAAAATGTGTCTGCTTCTGTAAGACAGTTGTTTTTGTAGTAATCAGTAGTTGTTGTGTTTCGAAATTTTTGTAGTTAAAATTTTTGTTCAGTAATTTTTTGTTAGTTATTTTTATTGCTATTTTTTTTTTTTTTTTTGATAAATAGATTTTATAATTTACATTTTTAATTATTTTAAACTTAAATAACTTTGATATTTTTTAAGCGAATACATTTTTCTTCTGTCATTTTCAGTAGATACTACCGACAAACCTTTTTGAGTGCACATGTAAAAAAATATATAATAAATACTTTTATTTTTTGTGGGCAAATAAACTTGTTCATATTTATTATTAGAGCGAGAAAATATATAGCTTAAGAATCTTGAAATTATTACTCAACCCTTTATAAAGGGTGTCCCAAAAAGAACGCAATTTTTAAATTTTAAATAAAACACAGATATTTAAAAAAAATCGTGAAACTTTATTATATCGTAAAGTAGACAGAATGAGGTTATGTATGGAACAATATATCGTGCAGATGGCCGCCGCGGCTTTGCTGGCATGCACACGATCTTTTAATGAAATTTTCAATGACCGTTTTGCATGAATGCTGCGGTATTTCATTAATGCAGCGTCCAATTTCCTCTTTTAAGGCTTGAGTCGTCGTCGGCTTATTCGCGTAAACCATCGACTTCAAAAAACCCCAAAGAAAAAAATCTAATTGTGTTAAATCGCACGATCTAGGCGGCCAATTCTGATCTCCAAAACGCGAAATAACACAACCGGGAAATGACTGATGCAGCAATTGAATTGTTTCTCTGGCTGTATGACATGTGGCGCCGTCATGTTGGAACCACATGCCCTCCACATTCATTTCTTCAATTCTAGGCAAGAAAAAACTGGTTATCATTTCACGATACCGAACACCATTGACTGTTTGCGCTTGACCTGCCTCATTTTCATAAAAAAAAGGTCCAATGATTCCTCCAGCCCAAAAACCACACCACACAGTGACACGTTGAGGATACATTTGCTTCTCGTGAATCACTCGAGGATTTTCCTCACCCCAAATGCGACAATTCTGTCTATTGACGAAGCCATCAAGATGAAAATGGGCCTCGTCACTGAAGATGATTTTATCGGCAAAATCAGCATTTTCATGTTGTCTCTCCAATACCCAATTAACGAACTCCCTTCGCTGTCCATGGTCAGCTGGCTTCAGTTCAATTGAACTTTGTATGCATGAAGATGCAAATCTTTCGTCAAAATTCGCTGCAAAGTGGATTTGGAGACACCAATTTGCTGAGCTCGGTGTCGAAATGAGGTGGATGGAGTTTGAGCGACATCATCACGTACAGCTGCGACATTTTCGGTCGATCGACCTGGTCGATGGCGCGTTGTTGTCTTTACATCACTAACAGACCCAGTTTCGGCAAATTTATCCATTAATCTCTTTACAGTTGACTCTTTTGGAGCATTATTGTGACCCCAAATTGATCGCAATTTGCGAACTGTAGCCGCAAAACTTTCACCATTTTGGTAAAACAATTTCACAATGAGAATGCGTTGTTCATTCGTGTAGCGCTCCATTTTTACTAACCTCGTACCTTCTACTAGCAAACAATAACAATTGTTCAAACGTCAAACAATGACACTTCGAATGTTGCCAGATTTAAAAATTGCGTTCTTCTTGGGACACCCTTTATTATGTATGATTTTTATTTAATTTATAATCAAAATTCTGTATATTTATATTAACTCTAAATAAATTTCTCGTGTGACTAACCACAATTTCATTTTGTGTCACAAAACATTTTTTAAATAGCAAAAAAGTACACTATGGATGTCATTTATATAATTAACATAAAAAAGGCGTAAATCTGTATTTTAGAGTACATTGACTTTGAAAAAATAAAAAATAAAACTGTCTGATGTAGTTTTACACTAAATCATAAATATCTTTATACAGAATTGTATATTTTAAGGCAGAATTCTATTTTTTTTTATTACTACTTAGCACTTGTAAACAAATTTAATTCACTCCCAGCAAAAACACACTATACCAAATAATGAGTCTAGTAGTCTAAACTCCAAGGTTTTCACGTATTACCCTTTATATTATAATTCAAACTTTTTTTAAATGGGATGTCACAAAAGGTAAGGTGTTCTGCTTACAACACTGCATCGCATTACCTTGTCGCTTACTCAAAGTTAATTAAGAACTGGTTACCAGGAGTTAAAAAATAATGCGTTACTCAATTTCTTCCAAAAAAAAAATAAATAATAAGGGGTTACGCGTATGTATATTAATAATTGGTTACTAATAACCAATTATTATTTATTTTTCTGTAAAAAATTGAGTAACGCATTATTTTTTAACACCTGGTAACCAATTCTTAATTAACTTTGAGTAAGCGACAAGGTAATGCGATGCAGTGTTGTGAATCCCAATTTCTAAACCGCTTTTCTTCCAAAATGAAGTATATAAATAAACCCAATGGTTGATAAATGTACCATTTACAGTTTTTGTCGTATCTGGCCCATTTTTTACCCGATTTTCTTAAATGTTTAAATGTTTTCACACAAAAAAAAACAAAGCACTCGAAAAAGTTTTTATTTTTTACAAAATAACTTATTTTTATGTTACTTTTTTAAGAAATTTTGTTGAACTCTTTAAACTCTGGAAAGGAACTTTTTTGGAAAAAAAATTTAAAACAACACTTTTTTGAAAAAGTGTTTTAATTTTGGAAAAAAAGCATTTAATAAGTAATTTTTTTAAACTCTTGTATTTTTAAAAAAGCACGCACTGACAAGTTTTTACGGGTAGCACGGACTACCCGGGTTTTGGGTTTACCCGGTCAGGCCGAAAGACCGGGTGGACTGCAAGACCGGTAGACCATAAGACGGGATAGACTGTAAGATCGGTAGACCGTAAGACCGGGCTTGAGACCGGGTAGCCCGGGAAGACCAGGTAGACCGAAATCCGGATAATGGGGTGCTCTAGTTTACATCGATATTTTAACCTTACATTCATTGGAAGATATTTGTCAATTTTAATGATACAATTTTACATAAGCTTATGGAAATAAATTTGTACATGTCGGCTTTAAATAATATTATGTCTCAATCTATGGTTTCTCAAAAAAAAAAATATGTATAGTATAAAACTAAACTAGTAATTAAATTTTCGTACAAAAACCAAGCAACAGACTTAAAAATAAAAATAAAATTGGTTAATGTAACGGAAATTGTATACACAAAATGCAACCTTCAACTATTCAATGTAAAATGCAACAAAAATTAATTAAATTTTCCTAAAAAGTCATATAAATTAAAAAAAAATCAATTTTTTGGATAAATTCAACATTATGATACCGCTATGCGGTTCTTTTAGGAAAATAAATTGAAATTTTATTTATAATCAATATAAACTTTAATTAATTTCTTTATTATTTTTTAAATATATTTTTTGTTAATTATACGTTTTTTATTTTTTTTTTCTTTTTTAGGTGAGTTTTTTACAATAATTTGCATTTGCATTCATATTGCACTGGTAAGTATTTGTTTTTTGTTAAAATAGTATTTATTTTTCTTAACTGATTAACGACAATTTTAAATTTATTATTTAAATTGTTTTTATCACTTTAATCTTTTGTTTAAAATCAAATTAAATTAACAATAAAATGTTATTTTATATTTTGTATTTAAATGATTGTCAATTTGTGTATAAGTAAGATTATTAAACCAGACATAAAGGCGTCATCATACAATAAATAGTAGGGTAGCACTAATTTATATACTAAAAGTGATAAATATAAAATAATAAAAAATTAGTTAATTTACAAAATTATGTATTCAAATAAATAAAATTTTGTTGGAAATAAACATTTTCATTTTCTACAAACTTTTAATTAAAAATCGAAAATCGTAATTTGCGCTTCTTTTGGGACAGTTGTAAATTTGGGATGATGTATATAAGCTGATGTCTTGTCAAGTAAAAACAATAATAAAATTCAATTAAAATATACATCGTCCTAACCGTATCATCTAAAATTACTTCTGTCCAAAAAAAAAGAGACAAAAACCTGAAATCTGAACATAAATAATTTTTTACACAATTCAGTGATAATTTTTTTTATTTTCATTGGAACGAAAAATTTAATTTTCTATTTATTTTCTGCCCTAATATTTATTATTTGTTCAGTACATATGCAAAACTTTACAAATATTAAAACATATGCATATATTGGATGTTTATTTGTTGTCTTGGACTTTAAATGAAACAAACTTTGCATATCTGAATGCCTCGAAACAGTTCATGTGGCTGGCGAAAAACAAATTTGACATTACTCATGATTTATGCCCTGACATTGCTTTGGTGTTCGCTCCCTCTCTGTTTTTTTTTATAGTTTTAATAAACGTTTATTTTATTTATTTGTAAATTTACTTTGAATTAAATCATTCAACTTTTTGTTTTTCTTTTTTTTTTTGTGTTATAACCCATTCATTTTTACTGTATTTTTTAAAACAAAAAAACTTCGTTTAGTGGTCAATGTCAGTTTATACTCGTACAACATGGTGTTGTACTTTTTCAGGTGTATCGAAAATAAACAGAAACACTTGTTAGCTTGTTATGTATTTTGATAAATGTTTAGAGATTGTTGGCAAATTGTACAGAAAAAATAAAAATAAATGAAATTACTTTAAATGAAATAACTGATAAGAATTGCACCTAACTCTATATTTAAACGTTTGCTTAATTTTGTACAAAAATGTTTTATATAAATGATGACAGTTCGTTTTTAATTTCGCATATGAGTTATACACTCGCCAAAAAAAAGTCTGTAATGGCAACTGAAAATGTTGCTGTTATTACGAGAAATTTTGCTAATTTGAGCCCAGCGGTTTTTTTTTGTTAATCTTAGCAACACACGTCTGCAGACGGGTAGTACAATAAAATTTGTAGAAAAATGTTAGTAAACATTTTGTAAAGTGAAATTTAAAATCTGTTTGCTAAAATCAGCAAAATAAATTTACTTAATATTATCAATATTAGTACAAAATTTCAAATTTATCTTTTTTTATCGAGCATCAAAATTTTTTATTTTATGTATTTTTTCAAAAATTTTATTTAAGACGAAATTTAAAAAAAAAATCGAAGGCATAAAAATTGTAAAAACATAAACGAATTTTATCATTTTAATTGTTTTTATGCCTGTTTTTTAGAACCAAAAAAAAATCTTTAGTGCTATTTTAAGTGGATGTCCTATTTTTAGACATGAGTCGGTAATTCACTTCCGATCCCTTTTTTAACATATGTATATAACAGTTTAAGACAATTTAAGTTTGTAGGTGTAAGTTTTAATTACAAATAATATTTCCTTCAATACCCACTTTTTTAAAATTAGTAAATTTATTTTGCTAATTTTAGCAAATCGGTTTTCAAAAATTTGTAAAATGATTTCTGAAATTAGCAACAATAATTTGTAAATATTCTGTAAAAACTCTGTAATTTATAAAATGTAAATAGCAAAAACATTTGCTAAATAATAATTTTTTTTCTCTAAAAATCAGTACAAAAATAGTAAAGTGGGATTGAAAACCGTTTACAAATTTTTATACTAAGTTTTTTTTCTGAGTGTATGGTAATAATAATTTAAATAATATGTACACGCACCCGAGTTTATATTGTTTCAAGATTTATATCGATAGCTTATGTAAAAAAATGTATTTTCCTTTTTTTAAGTTTTTGATTTAAAATTTAAAAAGTTAAAAACTTCAAGAGAAGGAAAATACATATTTTGGGGTTCAGTATCAACGTATTATTAGGCGAGATTTTTTTTCTTTCAAATGAATAGAAAAATTATTAGTTTCGTAATAGTGGCGGATAAACAGAAAAAGATATTAAATACCAACTAAATGTAAATAATTTCCTGGTCAGCTATGACCTTTTTCAAAATTTGTCGCGTCCTATATTGTTAATTGCAAATGTCTCTTATTTAAATCACAACTATACTGAAAAAAACTAGTGAATGGTAATCCGACAGAACTTTCTGTATTTTCACAAACACACCAATTGAAAAACATGAGTTTGTGTTTTACCTTGTGCTGTAAATACAAGCGGAAATGTCTAACTGAGGTTAACATTAACATTTCAGGTGTGTGGCTCGGGCAGGTCGTTAAGACAAAAACTTTCCTCCTTTTGTGCATCCATTTTGACAATTTTCCTGACGAAAAATCCAAAATAATGATATTGATTTAAGAATTTAATTTCATTGATTAATTACAAACGCTTTGAATTTTATTACAATTAATAATTCAGCAGTTAAAAAATTGTAATTACTTTGATAGAAAAAGAATCAGCTAAAAACGGAAAAAATATATAAATATCACCTTAATACAGACTCTAGTCATTTGATTGTATGTATTCCATTCCAATCCAATCCATATCATTCCCCTTTCAATTCCACACATTCCTAGTTCCATTATATTTAGTTCGCCTTGCATAGTGTTTTATATCCAATCGTTCCCCGTTCATTTCCATTTTATTTCCCTTGTCTAGTGTTTTAATTCTAGTAGATCCCCGCTCCATTTTGTTATCCAATTTTATTGTTTTAAATCAGTAAAGGGTAACTCACATACTATGACATTTATGCTTGTGTGTGAAGCAGCTAAAAACGAAGTTCAACTTAAATTTTACTTGATTTATGCCCGTAATTTCAAGCAATAGATAGCTACCAGTGCTTTGATACGAAGGCGGATCAAAAAGTCCGTGACTTTTCGAACTTTCGTCATAGTTATATGAAATGCAACATTGCTCCCATCAAGTAGCACCTGTTAGTATACTACTGATAAATTTTGAACAAGTTCCGTCATTTACTTTGCGTAAAATTTTCAGTTGCCATTACAGACTTTTTTGGTGAGTATAATGGTAATAAAATAGCACAAATGCATAAAATAACTTATAATAATTGATTAAAAAATTTTTTGTTTACAAAAAAAAATTTATACAATTCGAAAATGATCAAAGTATTGTAGCTTTATACAGAAAATAATAAAACAAAATAAAAGATATTAAAATTAAGGTTAATAATAATGCTAATATTTTCTTTTAATTTGTACATTAATCAATGAAATGAGAACCTTAAATCATTATCATTAATTAAAGCAATGAAGTTTATTTCATTACAATTGTTACACTGAGAATATTATGTAGTTAACTGTTTGTAGTTTAATAAAAAAGTTTTCCATTCCATTAAAAATAAAGGAACATACATTTATTTATCAAAGAAATATCTATATTAACTTTTTTATACATTTATTCGAAATAATTTACCGATTTTTTTCAGTTTCATTTATTTTTTTCATTTGTTTGAAATTTAATAAAAATTTACCCACAAAACGGAAACTTGTGGTTTATTTGTATCCGTAACAGTTATTACAAATAAAAATATTCAAAAAATTTTAATTTGTTCTTTATTTAAATTGGTTGTATATACACAAAATTTTTCAATACAAATTACAAGAACTTCATAAACACACATACATACACAAAAACACATTCACAGAAAAAGTGTCTCTAGCTATGCATACATACATTTTGTATTGTACGAGTATATTAAAAAAGAAACAAAATATACAAAAAGGGAAACAATTTTAAATAAATGAAAAAAAAAATTATTTTTTAAGGATTGGTAGGTAAAATTTTGACATTTATTTTAACTGATTATATCATTTGTTTCTTACGGATGGCATTTAATTTAAATGAAAATTAAGTAGACCGGTTTTAAAATGAAATATCATTTCTTTTAAATGATATTTTCAGTTATTTTAACTTACCAACTATTTTAAGTGTATCAATGTAATGGTAATGAAATCATCAATTAACTAGTCTAATCAATTCATTAGTCCGATGTATGGGTGAAACGGAGGTCTAAAATTCGTTCATATATATATATGTTGCGGGGACGGGTTTTCGCTCCACAAGTTACTATGAAGACATTTTGTTACTTTGGGGACTGTCCACAAAGTTTTCATTATTCTACTGTTTACACTGAAGACATTATTATAATTTCCAATAGTCGCATGTGAATAAAAATAGGGACAGTAAGAAAATGGTTTGAAATATTATTAGTATTTTATATTTTTTGATTAAAATATAACAGTGTATCATATTTATGTAAATATGTGTACCAAGTATGGAGCCAAGGGTGGAAAAGGTATGGGATATAGAAAATCGGAACAGATTGCCATATGCATGAAATTTTAAATTTTTTTTTGTGCCAGACTACTTCTTTGGTGTTGTTTATCAATTTTAAGCCAAACAAAAGAATACCTGATCACTATTAAGTCCGTAGAAAGCTGATTTATTATCGAAAATCTGAAATTATTTACAAATTTTCAAGAGCATCGAAAGTTAAAGTTTGTTTTTTGGCATTTTTCAATTCACATTGCAATAATTAGTTGATAGTTTTTAAAAGTAGACGTGTTTAGCTAACTGAAGGCATCAATGTTTTTATTTTAACATTTATAGTTTTTAATTGTCAGACGTTGAAAAAAGTTTTTGGTAATCTTAATTATACTTAATTCTTAAAATAGTTTAAAAATACCAAAAAAAAAAATCGTGATGATGCAAAATAAGATTTAAATGCATTTAATATTTTAAATGTCTTACTTATTTGATAATAAAATTAACAAACAAGAGTTATTTGATCGTTTTCGCTTTAATTGTATCATTTATTATCCGGGTGCTTCGACTTAGGAATATAGTAAAACCGTACATACAATTTACTTGGTCTTAAAATTCAAAATTACAAATCGTAAAATAAATCTCTAAATATCATTATGTAGCTAAACACTTCTACTTTTAAAAACTATTAACTAGTAATTGCAATGTGAATTAAAAACCCACAATAAACAAAATTAATTTTGCGATCCTCTTGAAAATTTGTAAATAATTTCCGATTTTCGATAGGAAATCAGCTTTCTAAGGACTTAATAGTGATCAGGTCTTCTTTTGTTTGGCTTACAATTGATAAACAATACTAATGAAGAAGTCTGGCACAAACAAAATTGTAAAATTCCATGCATATGACAATCTGTTCCGATTTTCTATATCCCATACCTTTTCCCCCCTTGGCTCCATACTTGGTACATTTATTTACATAAATATGATACAGAAATGTTTCCATCTATAAGATACAATGACTACTATTATATTTCATTAAAAAAAATAAAATACTAATAATATTTCAAACCATTTTCTTACTGTCCCTATTTTTATTCACATGCGACTATTGGAAATTATAATACTTTTTAATGTTGTTTTTTTCAATTGCAACAACAAAGTTTGAATTGTTGCTTAAAATGAAGATTTGTTGTTGTACTATAATCTAAAAATAATATTGTTAGTTTCTTTCCAAAATGTATGTGTGTTTTTTTAGTTCTAGTTTGTTGCATGCAAGTGTCCCTTTTTTTTCGCACATAACTGTACATACATATATATATATATCTGTATGGAAGCATTTCTAGAATTCAAAATTATTGTATATAGATTTAAAGTAGTCGTAAACGGCAAAATTTTGAGACCCTTATTGGCTATATTTTCGATCCAGAGTTGTCATCTTTTGAAACATACAAACACAATAAAAACTATTTAGAACACACATAGAGAACAATTTTGTCAATTTCCAACTAAAATTCTCTTACTGCGACTTAAATCGATTACAACAACTGAATATTGGCTACCACAACAAAATTTAGTTAATGCAACTGAATTTTGATTTTTCGGTTGTCACTTTATGTATGAAATTAATTAAATTGCTCTAGTAAGTATATTGAATTATTTATATGCAGCTGTACTCCAAGTAAATTTAATTCTTATTTAATAAATTTTACACAATTATTTTAACGATATTCCCAACTGTTGTAAACACAATACAGATGTTTCTAATTAGTGTATTTTATTTTCATTTAACAAACAAAAATATAAATCATTTATATCTCTCATTTATAATGTTTTATCAATATTTTGCATGTCTATTTAACAATTTTATGATTACTATTAAATAAATTAACGTATTATTATTTTTCTGTAATTTCTGAATCATTGTCAATGCCAAATTGTTTAACATTATTAAAGTACTAACATCTTTTGATTAGCAAATATATTTAACTAACAAATGAAACAAATGTTATAACAAGATTTTTAAATTAAGATAACTAAAGTAATTTATGAGTAACTTTTTTTTTTTTTGTTTTGTTTTTTGTAAATTATTTGGGTTAATTTTTGTTTGTTTAACTAAAAATATAAATGCAATTAGTTTAGTTATCTTTTTTTCTAGAGTTTAACGCCCATTATAAAATAAAATAAATGCGAAAAGAACAACATTTTTGTTTTACTTTAATGAATGTGAAAATTTTGTAAACTCCAAGAATGGTCTAAGAACGCAATAAGGTAAAGACTTCTTTTATATTTCGAATGGCTAAGAAAATGATTAAGCACCCATAATCTAAATTTGGAAATAAATTAAAGCAGTTGTTTTTTTGTTCTATAACAAGCCTTGTTTAAGTAGAATGGGTGTTGCCAATTAATAATTAATTTAATATTTTTTAATTAACTAGGAAACTACAATTCATAATCAAACTTGGTTATTAGGGTATTCCAAAACTGAAAAATCTTACGAAATATATATATTTAACGACGGAGGTGAAATTTTCGGACGTTGTCAGTGACCTGGTGCCAATTTTAATTATATCAAAAAAACAAGTAAGAGCGGCTAAATTTGGCTATGCCGAATCTTATATACCCTTCACCATGGTTGGGAAAAAACTGAAGTTTATATATGGACATATATGGAATGGACAGATTTATATACGGACGAATTTAAGAGGAAATTAACCATTTAGTTTGGTGATAAAACTTGGACTCGGGAAGATTTATGGTTCCAGAAAATAGGTATTTAAAAAAAATTAAGTTTTGGGCATAACTTTTTTGTATCTGAACCGATATTTCCGAGTTTTTCAGCAAATCTGTTATACTAAAGATTTTCGATCCTTTGCTATATAAGACGTATCCATAGGTCATATTACAGCTCTAGAATAGTGTTTGTTGTTTGTGTATAAAAGGTGAAGAGGTGAAAGAAAAGAATTTCAACAAATCGTTAAAAGAAATCACTAGAACTGCATGTGTTTTATTTCTACAAAAACGTTTGATTTAGCTGGCAAATTTGCATTTCGGATTTTATTTCGCTTTTTTATTAAAAATATTTGTAATTTCTTTAGCTTAATTTTAAAAATTTGAAGGAAAATAGTTTATAATTTTTTTTTATAAATTATTATAAGTTATGACCTAAAATAGTTGCACTCAAAGGGAAATTATGTATAAAATTTTCTTAATATACGAGAAAATGGTTTAAAAATCTGTTTATAAATTCTTTTAAATTGGAGCAAAAAATAGAAATAAAACCGTTTGTATTTTGTTTGTATCAGAGGGTTTTTATAAAAATTTTGATGTTTTTAGCCTATTTATGGATTATTTAATTATAAATTTAAAATTTTATTTAAATTAATTATTAAATGTTAAAAAAAAAACAAAAAATAAATTAAAAAAAAAACTGAAGTAAATAAAAAAAAATGTACGAAAAAAAAGTGAATTGACTGGGATTCGAACCCGCGACCCTTCCACCTGTGGTGAAGTTATACCCTTCACCACAGGTGTATTTTGTTTGTATCAGAGGGTTTTTATAAAAATGTTGATGTTTTTAGCTTATTTATGGATTATTTAATTATTAATATAAAGTTTTTTATAAATTAATTATTAAATGTTAAAAAAAACAAAAATAAACAAAAAAAAAAAAAGTCTTAAGAAAATAATAAAAAAAATGTACAAAAAAAAAGTGAATTGACCGGTATTCGAACCTCGAACCCGCGGCCTTAGAGAAAAAAAGTATTTGTGACATAGCGTCTAGACAACTGAGCTATTGAAGCTCACACAAAATCATCGTCAATAGAGGTACATATGTATATAAAAGTCTTCGTTCATTAGAGATTTGTTTAGTTTTTATTTAAATGACAAATCTTTGTATGTGTGTTGTTTGTGTATAAAAGGTGGAGATGAAAGAAAAGAATTTTATCACATGGATGTGTTTGTTAAGCGTAAAGTTCTACATTAATATTAAACAAAGGGATTTTACCGGAAAAATTAGAGGTAGTCCTGGTTTTTTGCTAATATCTTAGCCATTTATTAACCGATCTGTCTGATTTTTAATAGCAAACAGAAATGGATCACATGTAACAGAAATAAAAAACAATCAAGTCCTCATCATGTCTGGCTTCTTCGGAAAACCCGTTTCAACACACAGACGGACAGACGCACAGACGGACATCGTTAAATCAACTTTGCTCTTCATAAGAACCCAGAATATATATACTTTAAAGGGTCTAAGATCAATATTGTGGAAATTACAAACGGAATGACAAACTTATATATACCCTTCCACCTGTGGTGAAGGGTATATAAAAAAAAACATTTCTTTATAATAATTTGTTATTTAAAAAAACTACTAGATTTTTAATACAAAAAAAAATATTTTTTTTTTATTATTTTTGACAAAGCAGGCACTTTTTTTAATTACAGCAATAACTTATAGAAATATAAAGAAAGTGTAAAATTTACCACTACCTCCACAGTTCCAAGTTATAGGAAAATAACCCGATGTTGAAGTTAGCCTTTGTAGTGTATTTTTTGATATGTTTTCTCGAATTCTTTGACAAAATAAGGCTGAAAACTTTAACTCAACTCTGAGCATATTATGACAAAGATATTTACAAAAATATCATAGAAAAACAGTTTTTGTACAACATAATCCTCTTTTAATTAAAATTTTAAATTATCATATTTCTAAAATATGCACCACGATAAGTAAACCTCTAACTTAACTGCGTCCATTGAAAATATATGCTTTGGATTTAACGCCCCTTATTTCCACAGAACTATTTTCAAAAAGCCTATGGTAAGCATTTAAGAGATGTGGCAATTAAAAAATTATGATAAAAAGTCTTATCTATTGAAAAAAAAAACGTTTTTATTCGCATAAATCCCGAACCCTTACTCGGATTCTATTCTTAATTCTAGTGGAAAAATATATATTTTTGGAGTTCTAGTGTATATTTCTAGGTTTTCTTATAAGTGCATATTTTGCCTCTTTGCATATGTCGCTGCCTTGGTGATATTCAGATAGAATATGCACTTTTAAATTTTTGAAAAAAATTATCAAATTATGTGTGAGTCTCAAGTCTCGTATAACTCGTCTTCCTTAGAAAGATAAATCTTTGAAGTTTTTAAAAAAATTATGTGTGGTTTTTAGAATGCAATAATGAATCTAAATAGGTTTCTAAATTATTAAAAAAAGGTTTGTGAAAGTAGTAACAGAGGCAGTTGCACAAATCAGTGTCAAAAATTTTCTTAAGCAAAATGAGTTTTTTAGTTTTTATTAGAAATGCCTGGATTGCGTACTTACAATAAAAACCTGAATTATTGTAACTTATCACCTTTGCGGTATCCAAGGAGTTGCGTTTATCATGGTAGCTTTAAACGAGGTGACACTGCATACAGAATAGTAAAATAGTAATTAGTTAAAAAGTTTAAATAGTAGATCTAAAATAGTAAAACATTTAATAAAATGGTAAAATAGTAAAATAAAAAAATTGTTAAATAAAAAATAATAAAATAATAAAATAGTAAAATAGTACAATAGCAATAAAATAAAATTGTACAATAGCAAAATAATCAAGTATTAAATTAGTAAAATAGTTGAATAGAGAAATAGCAAAATAGCTAAAAAGTAAATCATTATTAAATAGGAAAATAGTAAAATAATAAAGTAGTTAAATACTAAAACAGAATAATAATGAAAAAATAAAATAGTAAAATATTTAATGAAATGGTAAAATAAAAAAAATGTAAAGTAATAAAATAATAAAATAATTAAATAGTACAATAGTAAAATAATAAAATAGTACAATAGGAAAAATATTGAAGTATTAAATTAGTAATATAGTTAAATAGAGAAATAGCAAAATAGCTAAAAAGTAAATCATTATTAGTTGGTGCATTCGAAAACGGCACAAATGGCTAAAATCAAGTATTAGAAATTATATCAGATATGAACACTTATATATTCATATCTGGTCACAAAAGGCACAAGATGTTGTATATTATATATATGTAAGTAGACTGGCCATAATGTCTATCACATATCTATCAGATATGATCAGATTTTCTAACAAATCTAATCAAATTCAATGATATCTTGTTAGAACTTAACAGATTTGATACAATTTATTGTTGTCCTAGAATACGATCCAGCAAACATTCCACAAGTGTTTCTATAAGGTCAGCGTAAGAGATTTTATACGTAACATGAAAATTTGTAATTAAAAAAGCTCTGGAATTTTTTCGCGAATTCTGGTAATATTTATTTTTTTTTTTTGTTATTTTCTTTATAATATGCATTAGGGCGTTTCACCAAAAAAATATTGCAACACTTGAAGCGGAATATTAAAGTTTGCGATCTAAAAGAATTTGGAATTTTTTTTAGATTTTTTGAAGATGGGTATGGGGTCGCGGAAATAGATTTTATGAAAAAAATTAGATTATTGAAAAAAATTTTGTATAACTATTTTTTACTGGTGCGTTTTGTTCATAAAACTAAACAAATCTCTTCTTAATGATGCGATCCCGGGAAAAAAATTATTGGTGTAAAAAATGTTTATATTAAGGACCATTTTGATAGCCTTCAAAGTACAAAATTATTTTTTTCTAGATTTCAAACCTCAATAACTTTAAAAGTTTTCAACATTTCTTCAAGATGTTAAATGCTTTAGAATGATCTTTAAATTTGGTACATAGATTTATTTTCACTTGCTGAAAAAATATAGGAAAAAATTAAAGTTTGAGAAATTTTTTTTATTTTTCAAATTTTATAAAAATTAAAAGAATTTCATTGAGTTTCCTTCTTGGTTAAGTAAAAAAAAAAACATTTAAAATACATTGTTTAATAAAAACTTTAAAAATTTAATTCATCAATATGTTTGTGTTCTTATACAAAATCAAAAGATAAAACAATAAACAAAATCAACAGTCAACATATTTAATTAACAAATTGAAATTAAAAACTAAAAATGTATTTAAAATTACAATACATAAAATATTAAATGTGGATCGAAAGTCATCTGATGAGGTGTGTGACATTTCCGATTCACTTACCGAAAAATTTTCTATCTCCATTTTTGATAGATTTTTTTAATTGTTGATAACTTGTTCTTTTAACGTATACAATATTGAATATTATTATATATTTTTTTAAGGTAACTTATGATCCGAAATTTTTTCAGTACTTTTACAAGCAGCCAAAATTGTTTGCGGTACTGTTTTTTTTTAACATCTGAACAAATTTATAGAGGAGAATTATTACTTAAACTTAGAAAACAATTATATATATATTTTACTTACCCATGCTTTATTTTCTTTCTACAGTATAGCAATTGTAAATTAAATCTTAAATATTTTTGCCAATTACCTACTTTGAAGAAGTCCGACTTCAAGTATCGTAAAATTCAAATAGTGTGAAATTAAAAATAAAAAATATTTTTTCTTTATTTGGAAAATATACAAAATATTTTCTACACTTTTGTCAATTACCTACTATTAAAAAAGGGCCGATTTCAAGTATTTTAAAATTCAAATAGTGTGAAATTAAAAATAATTTTTTTTTATTTTTTTTCTATTTTTTATTTTTTTTTTTTTAATATTTTTCTACAAGACAGATATAAATTTATATACACCACAATAAAGGTATTTAAATTATCTTTCTAACGCATTTAACATCTTGAAAAAATGTTGAAAGCTTTTAAAGTTATTGAGGTTTGAAATGTAGAAAGGAATAATTTTGTACTTTTAAGGCTATCAAAATGGTCCTAAATATAATAATTTTTCACACAAATAACTTTTTTTTCGTGGGATCGCATCATTAGGAAGAGATTTGCTTAGTGTTATGAACATTTCATTTTTAACATAATTATGTTAAGAACAGAACGATTCTTAAAAATACTATGTTAAAAATACTCTTAAAGTACTTTTTTAATAAAAGTTGTTAGGTGGGCACTTTTTTATAAAAGTTATTATTTTAATATTATGTACCTTTTATTATAAAAAGTACTTTTTATAATAAAAGGTACTTTTTACAATAAAAGGTACTTTTTTAATAAAAGGTACTTTTTATAATTAAAAGTACTTTTTATAATAAAAGGTACTTTTTATAATTAAAGGTACTTTTCATAATAAAAGGTACTCTTTGTAATAAAAGATACTTTTCATAATGAAAGATACTTTTCATAATGAAAGGTACTTTTCATAATAAAAGGTACTTTTTATAATAAGAGGTACTTTTTGTAAAAAAGGTGCTTTTTATAATAAAAGGTACTCTTTATAATAAAAGGTACTCTTTATAATAAAAGGTACTATTGTAATAAAAGAAACTTTTTAATATTGACCTTACGTTTATATTCACTTTTAGTATTCTGTAGGGAATTTAAAAGTTATCCTTATTAGTAACTTATGAATATTAAATAATTATGAAGAAAAAACTGTGCCACTATTCCGCGACCCCATACCCATCTTTAAAAAATTCAAAAAAATTTTCGAAATTCTTTTAGATCACAAACTTTTATATTCCGCTTCAAGAGTTACAAAAATCGCAAAAAACGCCTTTCGTGAAACGCCCTAATATGCATATATCGAATCAATATGTTCTTAATATAAAAACCAAAAATTGTGTGGCGAAGCCCTGGCTCCTTGATATAGTAAGTACATTTTTCAAAATAAATTACGACCTGCAGAAATATCGGGATCTATTTATTTTTTTTTTTTTATTTTTTGTTTTTTTTTTCTGTTCTGTGTATATCTAATATAAGTGACCCTGTAAAAAAAGCAATTAATATAAAGAGAGTTAGTGTTAATTTTTAAGAAATTAAACTTCAGCTGCAACACATTTAGGTGATTTTTTAAGCTATGCCTCAGGTTTTTATCCAAACCACTATATTT
The DNA here is from genome assembly GCA_949748255.1 of Eustalomyia histrio. Lineage (NCBI taxonomy): Eukaryota > Metazoa > Arthropoda > Insecta > Diptera > Anthomyiidae > Eustalomyia > Eustalomyia histrio. Next base: position 63,525,060 of record OX456527.1, on the reverse strand, counting down.
GAAATATAAACATATGAATTCTTTTGGCAGTTCCTTAAAAAGACTACAAAAAAATCATAAAATAATATTAACTGAAGTTTAGAAAACAACGAAAGAAGTTATAATCACAGAATGACTTCAATTTTTTTGCTGGTTTACTGCACTGATATAGTGTCGGGTTATGACACCTTGACTATTCTTCACACTATTTTATATTTTATTTATTTTTCGTATTACTGTCATTTTCCTTCTGAAACTAAAGCCTTCTTGGTATTTCTATCAAATAACAAATAATTTATTTTAAATGCGTTTTAATAATGTAAGACACTGCTGGACCATCTCAAATTTTGTACCGCTGTTTTAATTGTAATTTATGTTTTACTTTTCTTTTAAACTAGTTTTATTTATAAATGTTTTTAAGTTTTATGCTACAACTAAAAAACGAAAATGAATTTATGTTTTATAAAAATATAAACATTATTCTGTCACCACCATTTAATATAAATTCTGTTAATGAGAAACTTTCAACCAACATTTTATATTAAAATATATAAAAAAGATTTTTAATTTTTTTTAGCTATATTTGTTGACTTCATTGAGTTAGCTAAATATTGCTTTTTTTTAATCATATAACGAAGCTAACATATGAGCGAGCTAACTGTAGGCGTATGTTTAATAATAAAATTTATATTTATTAAGTTTATTTACTAGTACAATTATCAAATATCAAATTTATTTTTATAAAAATTAAGATAACTTTAGCTATTATAAATGTCATTTATAAATAGGTTTCATATATTTTTATACAGATTTGAAATGTTTTTTTGGTGAATAATCTCAAATCTTGTCTTAGTATTGTATTTTATGTGATCTGTGTCATTAACAAATAGACTTCCGTGGCTTTTTTAGATTAAAAAGCTGGCAATTAAATTTTAGATTTATTAAAAAAAAATATTATTTGCTGTTATGCTTTAATTTCTAAATGACTTTTAATAAAATAGTTTAATTGATAAAACAAACTTATAATAATATGCAGTAATTTAACATAAATTGCTTTTAATCTGTGGCCTAAATTAATTTCAGTTTTCTTTTTTTAAAATACAAAATTTTAACATAATTTTTTTTATGAAGTTCAATTTTTTTATTTACTATTTTTAAACTAAAAAGTTTTTCAATTTTAATAATTTCATTTAGAATATAATTATAAAAAAAATAATTATATATTTATATAAAAAAAAAATAATTTTTCATCATAATGATTTTCCCGGGAAAATTGTGTAAAATTTGTTTGCACGCAAATTTAAAATTCTACAATATTATTTTTTCGATAAAAAAAGTAACATTTTGTGTTTTTTGTAATTGTATCCTTCTTATTATTATGAATTAAAATTTGGAGCAAAACGAAAATAAAATTTTATCACGTGAAAAATAATTTACTATGCTTAAAGCCGAAAATAAGAAGTATATTTTGTTAACCTATTGTAGAAATTTAATTTCTAGTGTACGTGTCCTAAGTCTTTTGTTTGCATACATTTATAATACGTTTAACTTGTTTGGCTTTTTATAATGATAAGTAAATTACCTATTAGTAAATATTTTCACATATTCTAAAAATATGTAGCATGTTTAGTCTTGAGAGGATATATAAATACACATAATGGCAATTAATATCTAAAGTTATTTTATCTATATTAACTGTGGCAATCGAAATCATTTAAATTATTTTTTTATATATATATAAATCTTTCCAAGTGATTTTTTTGTCTCTAAAACAAAAAAAAATCTACTCTAATTTGTTTCATAACAACTAATTTAAGTAACATAATATATGAATATTATGTTAGTAAATGACATAACTATACATAGTTAACATAACAAACATTTCAAAATGTTGCACATAAACACATTAATTTCATACATACAGATATAATTGTGAAAAATATAAAGTACGTGAGAGTACGATAGAAATATATACCAACCATCCAGCCTAGGCACAGCCTGGTCAGGCAGGCCGTAAAATAGCTAGTCATCCAACTAACTAACTAACTAACCAACCAACCAAACGATTATAACCCAACCAATAGAGATCAACATTAATGCCAGAAAAATAAATACACAAACCACACCAACCAATTGAACAAACATACAAAACTAAACACATAACCAACTTAACTAACGGATGTAATAACTCATTGGAATTTAATGACAGGACAAAATGAAAAATCACTTGACAACGACATCGATACGCATCCGTTGAATAGAAGATATTTAACCTATAATGCACTTAAATAGTTTTTCTTTTAACTTTTTGACAATTTTGTTTTTATTTTTTTGTGTTTATTACTAAAAAGAGGGTGTCACTTTACTAACAAAAAAACTAAGGTTCATAAACTACAATGGGCCTAAAGTATTTAAAAAAAACAACAATTTTGTTGTCATATATTTATTACATTATGAAAAACATTTCTTTTTAAGAAAAATATGTTCTATTTAATCGATTTTCTTTACATAATTTGATAGAAGTCTTGAAAAAAAATGTTTAGGTATGAGTAATGTGGAGTCGTAATATAATAATATTAATCATACGCAAACATGTTCTATAAAAAAAAACTGATTTTAAAAAGATTATCTCAACCAAAAATTAGTACAGGGTGTCCGCCGGAAAGGCATACTACTTTGTTTTGACTTTGGTAAACATTAGTCTTGACAATTCATATTTGGAAGTCGTGAAGCAGACACATGGCAAATTTATTATGGAAAAATATTCGATAAACCAACGTGTTTTAATCGTTAAACAAAATCAATCATCGATTACTGTGACGATGAGAAAGTTACGTGAAATTCTTGGGAGAAACATCGTGTCAACAAAACGCACTATATATCGTATAGTGAATGATTTCGAAGAAAGAGGGTCTGTAGTTGATAGGCCCAAGCATGGACCACAACGTACTGCAAGATCGGCTGAACTGCTGCTGCTCAAGAAAGTGTTCAAAATAATCCATCAACCTCAATTCGACGCCATACTCAGGAGCTTGGTCTTCAAAGAACAACTTTTGCCACAATTTTGCACAAGGGTTTGCATTTGTTTCCACTTAAGATTCAGTTGACACAAGAGCTTTTTCCACAAGACCATTTAGGCCGCCGTACATATGCCAATAGGATGTTACAGCTCGCCCGTGACAACCCCGATTTTCATCAAAAAAATCATAATGAGTGACGAGGCATATTTTCATGTGAATGGATATGTGAATAAACAGAATACTCGGTTCTGGGCAATGGAAAACCCTCAAATTATTCATCAGTCACCTTTACAGCCATTCAAAGTGACAGTCTGGTGTGCAATTTGGTCAGAAGGAATCATTGGACCTTACTTCTTCGAAAATTTAAACGGCGTAACGGTAACTATGAATGGGAGCGATATCGTGATATGATTGAAAAAATTTTAACGCCACAACTGCATGCTTTGAGCTTGATGAACATGTGGTATCAACAAGACAGTGCCACATCGCATACAGCCAGGATTACAATCGAATTACTGCGAGACCTCTTTCCACAACAAGTTATTTCAAGAAATGGTGATGTTGATTGGCCTCCACGGTCGCCTGATTTGACTTACTACATTATTGGTCAAATCAAAAAAGTGAAAATCTTAAAACAATATATTATTAACTATGAAAATGATTTCAGATAATTTTTTTTTGGTAGGAACCTCTTTACAAATCAATAACTTGATGCGACAACTATATGCGAGTACAGCGAGCATAATTTGGTAGCAGTGATTATGCTTCCAACATATTTTAAAGCATGGATTAAATCAATCAAAAAAAAATTGACATAATGTATTTAAGTGGCAATGAAATGTTACTTTCGCAAATTTTTGTATGTAACGGTAAATTGAAGCAAGTTGACTTTAACGGCAGACCTTCTTTGACTTTGAAGAGTGTAACTTTAACTTAGCTGCAAAAGAAATTTTTATTGTTTATATTTTTGACATGTTGACCCAAAGTGTTTAACCATATGTACGCTAGTGTATAACCATCGTCATAATGAAAAATTCCCAAAAACTATCAAAGAGATTAAGTTAATCTTTTGCCGCCAAGCCAAAGACATGCCAAAAAAACTGTGACTTTTTTCACATATAAAACGAGATTAAAAATATAAAATATAAAACGTAAGGTACCACTTATTTAACAACTTTGAATTTTTTCCAAAACGAAAGATCTCTGATCTAAAAATCATTAATTTTAAAAATTTTGTATATTAAATAGTACAGTTTACTATAAATGTACCTTTTATTAATAAAGTACCTCTTATTAAAATGTACATTTTATTTAAAAAGTACCTTTCATTAAAAAAGTACCTTTTATTAAAAAAATGTATATTTTACTATAAAAGTAAATTGTATTAAAAAATTATCTATTAATTAAAAGTTTATTTTATTAAAAAAAGTACATTAACTAAAAAAGTACTTTAAATTAAAAAGCGCATTTTATTAAAAAAGTACCTTTTATTAAAAGAAGTACATTTTATTAAAAGAAGTACCTATTATTAAAAGATGTACCTTTTTTTAAAAAAGGACCTTTTATTAAAAGTACCTTTTATAAAAAGTACCTTTTATTTAAAAAAGTACCTTTAATTGTCTTTTATAAAAAAAGTACCCTAAATAACCTTAATAAGTATATTTTATTAAAAAGTACCTTTTATTAAAAAGTACCTTTTATTAAAAAGTACCTTTTATTAAAAAGTACCTTTTATTAAAAAGTACCTTTTATTAAAAAGTACCTTTTATTAAAAAGTACCTTTTATTAAAAAGTACCTTTTATTAAAAAGTACCTTTTATTAAAAAGTACCTTTTATTAAAAAGTACCTTTTATTAAAAAGTACCTTTTATTAAAAAGTACCTTTTATTAAAAAGTACCTTTTATTAAAAAGTACCTTTTATTAAAAAGTACCTTTTATTAAAAAGTACCTTTTATTAAAAAGTACCTTTTATTAAAAAGTACCTTTTATTAAAAAGTACCTTTTATTAAAAAGTACCTTTTATTAAAAAGTACCTTTTATTAAAAAGTACCTTTTATTAAAAAGTACCTTTTATTAAAAAGTACCTTTTATTAAAAAGTACCTTTTATTAAAAAGTACCTTTTATTAAAAAGTACCTTTTATTAAAAAAATACCTTTTTTGAAAGTAGAATTTATTAAAAAGTACCTTTTATTAAAAAGTACCTTTTATTAAAAAGTACCTTTTATTAAAAAGTACCTTTTATTAAAAAGTACCTTTTATTAAAAAGTACCTTTTATTAAAAAGTACCTTTTATTAAAAAGTACCTTTTATTAAAAAGTACCTTTTATTAAAAAGAACCTTTTATTAAAAGGTACCTTTTATTAAAAAGTACCTTTTATTAAAAAGTACCTTTTATTAAAAACTACCTTTTATGTGAATTTTGTATATTTTTATTTTAAAAAATTCGTGTATTAAAAAAAATACCTTCCGAGTGGACCTGTGAATTATGTTCTTAAAGAATCTTATAATGTAGTAAAGGGTGTCCCAAGAAGAACGCAATTTTTAAATCTGGCAACATTCGAAGTGTCATTGTTTGACATTTGAACAATTGTTATTGTTTGCTAGTAGAAGGTACGAGGTTAGTAAAAATGGAACGCTACACGAATGAACAACGCATTCTTATTGTGAAATTGCTTTACCAAAATGGTGAAAGTTTTGCGGCTACAGTTCGCAAATTGCGATCAATTTGGGGTCACAATAATGCTCCAAAAGAGTCAACTGTAAAGAGATTAATGGATAAATTTGCCGAAACTGGGTCTGTTAGTGATGTAAAGACAACAACACGCCATTGACCAGGTCAATCGACCGAAAATGTCGCAGCTGTACGTGATGATGTCGCTCAAACTCCATCCACCTCAATTCGACACCGAGCTCAGCAAATTGGTGTCTCCAAATCCACTTTGCAGCGAATTTTGACGAAAGATTTGCATCTTCATGCATACAAAATTCAATTGACTCAGGAACTGAAGCCAGCTGACCATGGACAGCGAAGGGAGTTCGTTAATTGGGTATTGGAGAGACAACATGAAAATGCTGATTTTGCCGATAAAATCATCTTCAGAGACGAGGCGCATTTTCATCTTGATGGCTTCGTCAATAGGCAGAATTGTCGCATTTGGGGTGAGGAAAATCCTCGAGTGATTCACGAGAAGCAAATGCATCCTAAACGTGTCACTGTGTGGTGTGGTTTTTGGGCTGGAGGAATCATTGGACCTTTTTTTATGAAAATGAGGCAGGTCAAGCGCAAACAGTCAATGGTGTTCGGTATCGTGAAATGATAACCAGTTTTTTCTTGCCTAGAATTGAAGAAATGAATGTGGAGGGCATGTGGTTCCAACAAGACGGCGCCACATGTCATACAGCCAGAGAAACAATTCAATTGCTGCATCAGTCATTTCCCGGTCGTGTTATTTCGCGTTTTGGAGATCAGAATTGGCCGCGTAGATCGTGCGATTTAACACCATTAGATTTTTTTCTTTGGGGTTTTTTGAAGTCGATGGTTTACGCGAATAAGCCGACGACGACTCAAGCCTTAAAAGAGGAAATTGGACGCTGAATTAATGAAATACCGCAGCATTCATGCAAAACGGTCATTGAAAATTTCATTAAAAGATCGCGTGCATTCCAGCCAAGCCGCGGCGGCCATCTGCACAATATATTGTTCAATACATAACCTCATTCTGTCTACTTTACGATATAATAAAGTTTCACGATTTTTTTTTAAATATCTGTGTTTTATTTAAAATTTAAAAATTGCGTTCTTCTTGGGACACCCTTTACTTAAGATTTGCGATCAAATCTCAAAATTTATACAAAAACATCCCCTATTAAAGCTCAAATTGCTGTACTATAAAAATGCTGTAAGTAGCAAAAAATTAACCTCTTCTTGGAATTAAAAACTTTCAGTCGTGTTCTTTACATATGGAAATGAATCGTAAGGATCCGCGAATGTACTTGAAATGTAGTGAAAATAAATCATAAAATAAATTACTCAACAGCCTGTTAACTAACCTCAAATATAATTAGAAGTATTAAAAGACTTGTAAAAATGCAAAGAAACAAAGTTCGATTCCAAGTTTTTTGATATATGTTAAGAAAAAGTGGAAAAAATGTGACAAATTTGATAAGACATGCACATTTTCATTATTTTGGTTCCTCTGTAGCAAACACAATTTGTGGCAGTTTGAAAATAAGTTCTAATTCAATTGCAAAGAATAAATTATATACTATTCCAACAGTTCATTGGTTTCTGGTTTTACGAAATTTTACTTTTTTTTTTTTGCCTGTAAGAAAGTCATGCAACTGACCAACATTGTGTGAAAAGAGATTGGAAAAGTCGTACTAGTTATCAACCAGGAAAACAAAACATCTCTTCCACAGACCATTTTCCTGCCACCTCTCCCCATAAAACTTGGTATTATCAAAAACAATCTTAAAAAATAAGAAGTTTTAAACCTAGATTTTTACAAAATTGATCTTACCCATAATAGAAAATGCCGAACAAATAAGTTCCAAACTATTTTACTTAACCAAAATGTATCAATGTATGAACAGAAAACGACGTTAACCAAAATGACACATGAAAGTGATAAATTTCACAGTATGCAACAACCAGCAGGCATTATATATGCCTGCAGTTTTTCCTACTGCGAATTTAGTTATTGAATAAAGAGCAATGTGAACTGAAAAAATCTATAGTGAATATAGACTTTTGGCAAAAGTTTTAATAATATTGCATGGTTTTAAGTATGTTGTGGTTTAGATAGATATAACACGCATGTTTGTTTAAGCATACATAAGTATTGTTTAAAGTTTTCATTTCTTTTTTGTAACTTATTTTTTTTTTTTTGTAAATTTTTTATAACTATAGGTTGTGGCCTACCACCTTCTATTGTTATCTAATCGAAAAATATACATGCTATTATTATGAATTGTTTGAATAAATTTGTATGATTAACAATATTGTATGTATTATTAAGTAATATTAAAAATATAAAAAGGAAATTACTGTGAACATTTGCAATTATGAGTGTTGTAAGAAATCTTATATAAAATCCCAACTGGAGCGATATATTTTTAACTACTTAAAAGAAATGCTGCAATTGCTTAATTCTTAAGATAAACCTAATTCTGACATTTTTTTTATTTAGTTGAAGATTTAAAATTTGTATCTTTCCAGTAAATATTTAAATTTCCCACACTTTAGAATAAAATACTACATCTAAAGAAAAACGTGTCATTAACTTCCTTTAAAATACATTGTAGTATTTATGTATGTTAAGTAATTTTCTCAGAATCCATAAAGAAAAACCTAAGACTTAAGACAAAAACGTGATTCTCATTGTAAAGCATCAAAGCAACACAAAATTATGTCATTATTTCACAAAAATAATAAATTTGTTTAATTTAAATAATAATATTTATAAAAAAAAAGATTCTTATAGAAATAATCAATGTCACGAAATAAATACATTAAAAAGTTTTTTATTTAATTTAATAAATAATTTATTTCATTATCATCAAATTATTCCCAACAAAAAGTATGCAAAAAACGTGATTATGTCAACTTTGTCAAAGTTATTACAACAACAACAAAATTACAAAATCTTATTAAAAAACGTACTATTATAAAATTAAAGATTTATTAACAGATTTCATAATTTATTTAATGATAATTGGAAATAATAAAAATGAAAATTGTTTGTACTTGTTGAAATTAATACAACAAAAACAAATGAAGTCAATGTCAGGGTTAAATATACAAAATATTTAATCGTTTGTTTTTTTGTTTGAAATTTTTAACAAAAAAAAATATTATTAGTAATGCTTTAATGTTTATCAGTATATTTAAAGGTACATATAAAATTATTTTTGTATCAAAACATGTGAAAAAATCACAAGCATAACATTTCAAATTTTCTGCTAACTTAATTTCCTATAAAAATAAAATATGATATGATACAGTGAAGGCAAACACTTTTGTTTTATTAAACTAACATTATATTGGAGTTTGAAAAAAATATGCAAATTTTTATAATGAAAAAAAAAAAATTGCAATCAAACCTTATCAAATTGAAATGATGCAATTCAGTTGCTCATCATTTTATATCATAAAGTTGAAATTTATGTATTTGCCAATAAGAAATCGAAAAATGATATGAAAGTTTTGCCATTGTAAAATCAATTCAAGATAATTGAAATAATTTAAAGCTGCTATTTTTAATCTCATGATGCACAACAATTTTTTGAATTGCTTAGAAATACATTTTTTATTAACGTTGTATAAAATTATTTAAAGAAAACTGAAGATCCAACCAGGACAAACAAATAAAAAATAAAAAAATTTGCTAATTTGGAACGCACAACATGCATTTAAGAAAACACGAAACAGATCTTAGCAAAATCAGTGCCAAGTGTTTAGAACATTTCCTTGTAAGAACTTTTTCGGATAACCCTCCAATTCTGAAAACTTTTTGTTAGAATCTTAAGAATCCCAATTAAAATTTTAAGCTTTAAAACTCTAAGATTCTTAAGATTTCGTGTCTATAGAACACGCCCCTACTCTTGTAATTTTTTCCAATACATTATTATTTGAAATTTGACGCTTAGAATTCTTTAGTCTTTACCCACCACTAGGGTTCAAAAAAATGTAGCTTTTTGGAATTGAAACATTCAATAAAAGAAATTAAATGACACTGAGAGATTTATCAAAATCATAGACAATGAACAAGTGGAATTGAAACAATTGGCAAGTAGAACGATATAGAAACGAGTAAATTGATACACTTAACAAGGGGAATAATATGAAATGGAATGGAAAACAAGGGGAATGAAATGAAATGGAACGGGGAAAGATTTCTTAAAATCCTAAACAATACCTAAACAATACAACAAATGGAATTAAAACACTTAACACGGGGAACGAAATGGAGTGCAACGAGGAACTCGTGCAATTAAAATAATTAACAAGAGGAACGAAATGAAATGGAATAGAATTGGTATCAAGTGGAATTGAAATAGTTAACAACCCAGCAAAAATAAATGGAAGTGATTCTAAAGAAATAAATTTTACATTGATTCCAAAGTAGCGTTTTGTTCTGATAATCCTCTTCTAAAACAGTTATTTTTCACAATTTTCAAAAATGTGATTTTTAATGAAATTTAACATTTTCCAAATCTATGACGGGTAACATCTTTTAAAAACAACCAAATTTAAACATTTATCAAAGATATTTCTATATAAATTTGGCATTTATAACTATGGTTTAAGTTTAAGTAATTTGTTTTAATTTTTTACTTACAATTTACCAGAATTTAAATTCTTAAAATCATAATTATTATTGCTACATAAGTAAAAAAAATTATTGTAGTAAAAATTTAAAGAATTTCGAATAAAGTGACTTAATAAATCAGGCCCGATTACTGCATGTCCCGTTATAATTTAACAAAGAGTCTAAGTCAAACTTTATATGGGAAAGTTAAAATCTAACAGGAGATTGTTAAAATGAGGCTAACGCCCGATTACTGATGTTTTATTAAAATCTTAATTACAAACTCATATTTTTTTTGGGGAACATCAAATAAATCTAATTTTCCACTAAACCGTAAAAAGGGCTTTAGATGCAATGAAAAAGGATCATAAACTTCCACCCTATTAGACTTTTTACACTGAACAACACCTTTGTGAAACGCGTGGAAGATGTTGAAAACGTGATACATGTATGTATTTACATTGGCAACATCTTTCATCTGTCATTTATTCAGCTATCAAAAAAAATAAAAGAAAAAGACGCATATTTTTTGTTAAAAATAAAAAATGGATATAGAGAAAGCATTAATCATTGGAGTAGTTGTTGCTTTGAAAGAACAAACCCGAATTTAAATGCAGTACATTGAAATATTAAAGGCCATTCTGGAAGAATATGATGAAGAAGGATTTTTGGTAGACATAAGAATGAAATTCTTACATGTGGCGCTCATTTTCCTTTGTTGAATAATTTTTTTTTTTTTGTTTATTTTCTGCAATGTCAGTTTGCTAGTGATGGCACAAGGAAAATCGATTTTTTTTTTTGTAATTTTTTTAGTGATGAAATGGAATGAGGAACAAGTGGAATTGAAATAATTGAAAAGAGGCACGAAATGGAATAGAACGGGAAACGAATGGAAATTGGATTCTGGATTTTAGTGATAGTTATCGATTTGAACATATTTTTCTATATACCTCTATTTTATTACGCTATTCAAAAACTTATCTATTGTTGTAAGGTGGACAAAAAAAACCGTGAAACTTGAAAAGAAAAAAAATTTTGTATTTTTAAATTTTGTACCTTTGGTTAAAAGAAAGTCTTTATCCTAAATCTTCACAATATAGAAAAAAAAATTAAATAAAGAATTATTTTTTTTTACACAATGACCAAGACCCTCCCGAGTTTTGATAGTATAATATTGATTATTTTTCTAGGTTAGATTTTACAAAAAAAATAATATGGCTTCCTAGTATTTTATTTTCTATGCTTGGCAGTTTCTTCCTGGGTACTTCTTTTTAATTGCCTCCCTGCGGGAAAAGGACCTATCCCAGGATACGTCACGTGACCGGCTCATTGTGATAGGGACCGGTCACTTCAACATGGGCTTGTTCTAGGAGGGGGTCCTCTGTCTCATCTCACAGGACTGGTCGAAAAGATCATGACATGACTTTTAAATCGGTCACGTGGTAGGTACTTTAGGAACCGGTCCTCTTTTCACATATCTCGTGATATGTATTTTTTGAACCGGTCTAGTTTTTACCTATCACGGGACAGTATGCAATTCCCAACTGACCTCTTTTTTCTCGCAGGGCTATTATTTGATAATAACTGCAATAACTTAAAAAGCAAACCCCAGATTTCGCAGGTTTTTTTATTTATTTTTCTTGTTTGGGGTATTATTGCATTCCTTTTGGGTATAATTGAATTTTTTTTCACTTGTAACTTACACTCCGTAAACATAGGATAGCCTCACATAAAATTTTAAAGAAAAGTAAAAATTTTCGTGTTTCCTTAATAACTTGCAAATATGTATTAATGTCGTTGGCAAGAGGATACTCTGTTGTTATATTGACAAAAATTCCAAATGGGTCAGTAAAAGTTAACGGGACTTTCATAATAGTTTTCGTAAGAAGCAGCAACAATTTGAATATTTCAATGTTATCTTAGATTAGCCTCAGAATTTAAATTCTATTTTTTATTTTATTTATATTTATATTAATCATATAATTACAAATTATATCCTAATACCCTAATCGAGCACTAGCAACAAAGGCCATCGGCTCGTTGTAGCGGAAACAGACCAGAGCCTCTGGTGGGAATCGAACCCACGACCCCCGCACTGAATTTAAAAAAATATATTCTTTGATTGTTACGCGACTTTGAATTAAATTAAGTTTAATTGCGGTAGACAAACGTGTTCTTGGTAAAAAAAAAACAAAAAAAAGTATGGGGAATAAACCGTCGCTTAGTTCCACGGAAATCGCAAAAATTGATGCGTATCACGAACAAGGGCTTTCTAACCGCGCTATTGCTGGAAAAATTGGTCGAAGCCCAAAAGTTATTAACAATTATTTCAAAAATCCATCAGAATATGGAACACGGTACAAAGGCAAGACATTCAAAAAGGTTTCACGTCGAGAGAGACGCAAAATTCTCCGAATGGCTTCGAATTCATCTATGAGTTTAAGTAAAATTGGAGTTGCTGCCGGAGTCACGGTCAGTAAAACAACGATTCACAATAAACTAATAAATAAAAAAAAAATTATAATAAAAACCTCGGAGTACCTAAAGCGTCGAAAACTTCAAAAAACGCCGCCACTGAAAGCCGCACATAAGCAACAGCGATTGCAATTTGGAATATACCATATGACGTGGATAGTGCAACAAGGTCATCAAACGAACGATTGGAAACGAGTAATTTTTTCTGACAAAAAACGTTTGTTTGATATTAGGCCCAGATGGGTCTACCAGTTTCGTTTTCGTGAATGAGCAAATGACGGGAACGAATTACAAAAGGTTACTCCAAACTGCGTTTGTGGACATTTTTGGTCCCCTTCCTTGTATTTTTCAACACGACCACGCCCCCATCCATACTGCTCGTGATGTAAAGAGCTGGCTGCAGGATCAAGGCGTTGAAATATTATCGTGGCCACCATATTCGCCGGACCTGAACATTATTGAAAACATTTGGGGATGGCTAACACGCAAAGTTTATGAAGGGGGAAGGCAGTTCTCTACAAACGAGGAGCTAGTGGATGCAATAAAATCGGCCTGGTCTGAAATTTCGTTGAATTACATAAAATCTCTCTACGATTGTATGCAAACCCAAATTTTCGACGTTATTTCATTCAAAGGAGGGCCTACAAAATATTAAATACTGTACAACAATACTAAAATTTATATAAAAAAGAAATTAGTTAAAACAAAACATCGAATTTGCGTTTTATTTGTTTTACATGGTGTGAGGCTAATCTAAACCACTCTTTTTGATACCGTTTGCGCAAACACTTGTAAAACTGCTACTAAGTTAAACTTTGGTCTTTTCGTCAATTACTAAATACAATACAGACATCATGGCATCGCTTTTATATTTTGAAAATAACTTGTGGAATGCTGAAAATTTCTACAACTATATCCAATATGTCTATGAGGCTATCCTATGTTAACGGAGTGTAAATCGCTTTCTTTGGACTTTATTTGACCGAAGTTAAAATTCGCTAAGAACCGCCGTACAAATACTAAAAAGCCGTAAACGTAAATTAAACTTCCAAAAGCCTTAAACGTTAATTAGACTTTGTGCTTATCTGTTATCCAGTGTTATAAACGGCACACGTGTTTTGAACTGACACTAATTAATTTTAAGTCAACTAAACAATTAAGTCTTTTAACACTTATTTAGTTTTATTAAAACCAATAATAAAATATAACAAAAATTAGAGCACAATTGCAAAAAACTCAACATGAAAAAGACACTTAATTGCATTTAACACTTAAGGGTGTGTAAAGGTCAACACTTTAGGTGACAAAATTTCATAATAGTAGCCCGAAAGAAACAATTGTTGTTGATATAAAACACTTAAAACCATTTATAATTGTTGCATGTTGCAAAAACTAAAATAAATATGTAACAATTCTACAACAAAATAAATAATAAAACCAAAAAAAAAAAAATATGTGTTTATAAAATACTATTATAATGTTGTTGTTAAATGTCTTAAAAATCGTGCTTAGGCATGACATATTGTCATGTGCGTATATGATCAATTGTGTCAAAATCTCTTGAATATTGTTAAATTGAAACAAAAAAAAATTGTACAATATTGGACAAATAGACAAAAAAAAACCTGTCAAGTGCCAGTTATTATTTTATGGATTTTTAATTTGTTGTTAAATTGTATACTGTCTTATTGGTTATTTTTTTTCTGTTTTATAAATTGATAAAGTTTATTAAATAATTGTTTTTTCTTAAATTTAAAAAAAAAAATGTATGTATATAAAAATTACAAAATATTGAACAAGTGTTTCTATTGCTCTATTTCTTAATAAACGATAAAACAAAACAAAATTACATTATACACTTTGGACAGACATTGTATGAAATATATTCCAATCAACCAACTTTAATCGTCTAACCTACAATAGTCAAGCATTTAATTTTAGCCTACAATAAAGGATGTACATGACTTTGTTAACAAATTTTATTGACTTATAAGGCGCATTCACAATTACGAAGTAACTCTACGATGTACTATATATCATTTGATTGCTATTACCACAAGTAATTCGAAAATGAACAACATTCTTCCTACACAGAATAAAATTACAAAATTCTGTTTGTAATATTGAACATCTTCCATAGAACATTTTTGTAAATCCAAAAAAAATATTTTTTAAAAAGGCACCAACAATGGAATTTGTGAATACAAAAAAGTTTTTGTTATTTTTTTGTAACTTCAATATTTATTTTCAAAGAATTTTTATATGAAAAGTAACAATTTACAAACATTTCAATAAAAAAATTGTTAGAAATCGAATATGAATTTTAACAAATATTTTTAATTACTTAAAATTTTGTGATACTTTTTTCTGTGTATGACAAATCAATATCAAATTCATCGGTGAAAGAATTGATATGGATTTTTTAAGATATTGTATTCAAATTCTAATAGAAAACTATATTATATATTTCTACTTATAAAGTGCTGATCAAATTTAGTTAAATGAATTATTATTTAACTTTAGGTACACAGAATAAAATTACAAAATTCTGTTTGTTATATTGAACATTGTCCATAGAAGATTTTTGTAAATACAAAAAAAATATTTTTTAAAAAGGCACCAACAATGGAATTTGTAAATACAAAAAACTTTTTGTTATTTTTTTGTTATTTAAATTTTTATTTTCAAAGAATTTTTATATGAAAAGTGACAATTTACAATTATTTCAAACAATGTTCCATATTACAAACAGAATTTCGTAATTTTATTTTGTACACATTTATATAATTCTTTTTTTTTTTTTTTTGCAAAACTATAATATTGTAAAAATTCTTTACTAGCCATTCTTTATCTGTCCGTCCCACCTTATATACTTTGCCTGTCTTTCAATTTTGTCAATTATACTTGTTATAACGCAGAGTTTAAGGTCAGCGAGTGTCTCTTAATTGCTGTTTTTTTTTTTTTTTTTTTTGTTGCTGTTGTTAAATTATTAAAATAATTTATATTGCAGATCATTTAGTGCCAAAGTATCTGCTGTCTGTAGTTTTTGTGGTAGGTTAGTAAAGTGAAGTGAAAGGCTTTTTTTTATTTAACCAATATTTCTTCTTTACTATAGCTACATACAGCTTCAAGCTGGTATATTTATTAACGCATTTTGTACAAGTGTGTGATAAAAATGTTGTAATACATTATTTCAATGGCTCATCTTTACTGCGTTTTCTGTGTGTTTCTTGTAGTTGTTTTCTTTGAAAGCAAAAGTGGATCATAATGAAAAGTTGTCTGGGTTAATTTGTCAGTTAGTTTTTATGGTTTAATAGTCTACACTTGCACTTGTATAGTAGGCCTATTGTGTTTTATTAACACGCATTATGTTTGTTGTATATACGATATATGATGTAATATTTGTACATGTATGTACATACATCAACAGTAATAATATGATTAATGATTTAAAAAAAAAAATTAACAACAATAACAAGTGTAAAATGGGTTAATAAACGTTAAGTTCAGGCCATTAATAATTTTTCAATAAATACACTTGAAATTGTTTCTATGTTAAAATACCAGAAAATACAATTTAAATGAAATGATATTTTATTTTAAAACCTGTCTACTTAATTATCATTTAAATCAAATGGTTTTTGTTATTTATTTTTGAATGTTGTTTAAACAAATGACAGATCAGTAAAAAAACAAATAATTAATTAGTTAAAAATAGATGTTACAATTTTACCTATCAATTCCGTTAAAAATAATTGATTATACATTTATTTGAAATGGTTTCCAGTTTTTGCAAGAAGGCACCAAAGATGAAATTTTATTTATTTTTTTTTTTTTGCGATTTTTTATATATTTTTTTAAAATACAGTGTATTTTAACACTTTTACAAAATAGTATAATTTTTATCTCAAATTCTTAACCGTTTTAAAAATATATTTAATTTCCTTTTTTTATATTTTTTATTTTGTTTAATCAAAAAATTTAAATTTTGAAATTGGCAACATTTAAATACTCGATACTACTCAATACTTTATAAGTTTTGCTTGGATACTACTTAATACTTTTTATATTCATACCAAAACAGGGTTGTATTTTCATACCAAAAAACAGAGTTGTATATTAATAGAACTCTTTAGTCCAAATTACACTTATATACAGATATATACATCTCTGGAAGTATTGAGTAGTTACTTTTAAGTATTGACTATCAGAAGAAACGGTTGGTATTAAGTACTAACTACCCAAATACTCAATACTGTTACAACTCAATAGTTAAGTCGAGCTTGACTAAAATCAATTAAAATAAACAAAATATTTCGATAGATTTTACTAAAATATTCCTCAAATATTCCTAAATTAGTCTTTTGAAGACAGTTGCTTGCAGGGAGCTTGTAAGGATTCAGTACAGTTTTTGGAATATCATCCTAAAGATTTGGGTGAAAATTATGGCAAAAAGTTTAAATTAATGCCCAATTAGATGAAAGTAAAAAGCTGCCATGTTAAATTAAAAAAAGGATATGTGATATATTTGTAATTTATATTTAATATCGCTTACTTAATAAATCGCCAAGGTGAATTTAAAAATATAAATTTTTGTTTAACACTTAAAATAATTAAGATAATTGCAAAATTTAAAAAATCTCTAAAGCTATAAAAAAACAATAATTGAATAAAATCATAGCCACTTAAAAAAATGTTAAAAGTAAAAAAATATCGCCAAAACTAAAAAATTAAAAAATCGCTAAAACTAGAAAGAGTAAAATTAATCAAAAAAAAAAATGGTTTAATTGATAATAATCACCTTAGTAAATAAATTGCTTAAAGTGAAAAAAAATCGGCAAAATAGAAAAACCCTCTTAAATGGGAAAAACCCAAAAAATATTATATTCAAAAAATCTTCACAAAAAAGTCGCTAAAAAGAAAATAATCGCCACAACAAAATTTAAATTGCCACAAAATAAGTCTCCCAGGTAAAATTCAAAATTTTTTAATTATTGTTAAACAATTGAAATTATTAGGGAAACTGCTAAATTTAAAAAACCGCTAAACCAGAAAAAACGGTAAAAATTAAAAAAAACACACAAAATTTAAAAAACGCTATAATTGAAAAAAGTTATCGCCATTAAAATAATCGCTTTTACTAAAAAAAACTTGCTAAAAAAAATCGTCAAAATTTAAAAAAATCCGCTAAAATGGAAAACATTGCCAAGAAAAAATTTTGAGATAAAAAAAATCTTCATCAAAAAATCGCTTAAATTAAAACCGCTAAAATGGAAATTATCGCACGAAAAACGTTAAAATTAACAAAAAAAAATCGAAAATGTTAACTAATAAATAATTGCCAAAAATTAAAAAAGGTCGCTAATATAAAAAAAATTGGCCAAATTTAAAAAAAAATATATCTTCAAAAATAAGCAATCACCAACACTACCAAAAAAAAACAATAACAAAATTTCGTCAAAGCTGAAAAAGTCGCTAGAAAAACGATTGAATTATAAAATAAATGGACCTCTAATCACTAATATTTTAAAATTATAAGGTTAACCTTTCCTAGAAATAGGAAAAATCATATCTGAGTATTTTTATTATGAATAAAAAATAATACACTCAGAAAAAAAAGTTAGTAGAAAAATTTGTAAACGGGTTTCAATCCCACTTTACTATTTTTGTACTGATTCTTAGTAAAAAAATTATTATTTAGCAAATCTTTTTGCTATTTACATTTTACAATTTACAGGATTTTAACAGAATATTTACACATTTTTGTTACTAATTTTTGAAATGATTTGGCAAATTTAAAATTATCAAAAAAATTTTACTCATTTTAAAAAAGTGAATAATGAAGGAAATGTTATTTCTAATTAAAACTTACAACTAGAAGCTTAAGTTGCCTTAAATTGTTACATTGTTTAAAAAAGGGACCGGAAGTGAAGATACCGACTAAAAATAGGAAATTTACTTAAAATTGCACTAAAAAGTTTTTTTAGTTCTAAGAATCAGCCCTAAAAACAATTAAAATTTGACCTTAAAAGTAAAAACAGAATTACTAAAATATTTTTCAAAACAGAAATTACCAAATTAAAACAAAATGATAAATTCTTTTAAGTTTTTACAATTTTTAGCCTTTGATTTTTTTTTTAAATTTTGTCTAAAATATTGTTTGAACAAAATAAATAATATAAAAAAATTTTGATGCACAATAAAAAAAATAAATTTGAAGTTTAGATTTTTAATTTACTAAAATCTAGTACCGGCAACTAATTTTTCCTACAAATTTCATTGTACTACACGTCAGCCGACATGTGCTGCTAAGATTAGCAAAAAATACCGTTGGGCTCAAATTAGCAAAATTTCCCGTAATAACAGCAAAAATCATTACAGAAATTTTTTGGTCAGTGTAGGATTAAAATTTAACAAAAAAAATAAAATTTATCCTTCAATTTAAATAGTCAAGTAGTCTTTGACACAATAATGGTCTAGGAAATTTGAAATAACTCCAATTTTTTACAAGAAATTTTTACTTTTAACACATTTTTAGAAAAATATAATTCAGGATTACGATTCCCTTGTAAATACTTATCAAATTTTTAATTCGTATTAAGCATACTGAAATTTATTGAAAATGATGTCTCTTAACATAAAATTCTAAAATTATTTTCTATTAATTTGTTAGGAAAATATGAAATTTTGATTGCGCTATACTTGGCTTAACATTTTAATGTGAAGAGCATAAAAGTTTTTCAGCATAAAATGACTTTGAACAAAAATATATCTTAAAATCTGAGAATTTATATTAATATATCTTTTAAAATAATAAATTTGGCCAAATTTTAAAATATTTAAATCAACCATTTTTGTTTATCAGTATCAATTATCAAAAATATTTTCCGCAAAATTTATTTCTTGTCACTAAATTAAGCAAAAATTTTGCTAAACATAATCTTATTACTTAAATGTTGTATGCATTTGAAAATCATATATCAAGCACAAGATTAAAGTCTCATTAAAAGATTGTGTACATTTAACAAACTAAAGACAAAATTCTAAAAAAAAACTATTTAATATGTGAACAAAAAAAAAACTAACACAAAAACAAGTTTTGTATTTTCTAAGTAAAAATTAAAATATATTTCCTATGCAAATATTTATATACTTATATTTAAATATATTTGTTTATATTTCTAAAACCCAAAAAAAATTAACAACTCTTATTAAATTTGTTAACTTGCATTTTACTGTTTGTTGATTGGTTGGTTGTTGTATTAACAGGAAGAATTTTCCTAAAATTTAATTATCGTCAACTATAAATCTTTCAAACTTGTAAATAAAATTTATTTGAAATCATTGTTATGCTATTGTAAACCAACCAAATAATGCTACACGATGTGTTGGTTTCAAAAAAAAAAAAAAAGCTAAGGTCTTAAGATTTTTTTTCTTCATCACCAGCACACAGCAGGAGCTTTATCATATGAAAGAAAGAGCGATAAAAAAAATGTTAATAAATGACATGCCAAAAAATTTAACCACAACTAATCAATGAAGTTTTCACACTTCGCAAAGAAAAACTAAAAATTCAAATTTATTACACCAGCAAAAAAGTAAAATTAAATGAACTAAAAAAAGATCAATGAAATTGTTAAACCAATGAAAATTCAAGATCGATCAATGAAACTCCACCTAAATGTTATCAAATTACTGATATTTTTAGTTTTTTTTTTTTTATAAAAACAAATTGTCAAAAGTAACATGTCACACAATATATTTAAGACACATAATGAACAAACCCTATTTCCTTCTATATTTGTGTGTGCGAGTGTCAAACGTAAGACTTAAGACGCATACACGTTATTGTACATTTTCAAGGAAATTCAACAAAATTTTCTTTACCAAACACCTAAAATTGTTCAATTCTCGTTGTTGGTGTTACACATAAGCAGATTTGTTTGTTTTTTTTTTACCTTAAAATCAACGAGGAAAAAAATTACCGTTTACATATATTAGCGGTGATTTGATGTGTTTAAAAAATTTATGTTTGTTGAAAATTTATACGACATCAATTAATTATCATTTGCGGACACTATGTCGCCTTCTTCAGTGGCTTTATACGCACCGTTGATATTAATTTTGGTAGCACTTTTACTTTGTCGTTTCTTAGGATTTATAAAAAAACGAAAAATCAGTGATTCTCAATTTGTTGTTCAATTGCAATGGGACTATAAAATGGAGTATTATTTAGAACCATTGTTGTTATAAATTTCAAGACTAACTTCTTGACTTCTTTACTAACTTCGCCAAATGTTTGTCATAAACTGACAATACTAACAAACTAGCGCAAGTAAAGTGATTGTGATGTGAATGTATATACATGTTTGAATTCGTACAACCCTTGCTAGAGGTTAAGTTTTTCTGTAAATCGGCTAAGAATTTCGTGGTCTGGACTAAGAATTTTTTTGTAGTCGCATCATTTGGCATCATGGGTGGCTAAAAATTTCGCAGTTTGTTTATCCTGGTATATAGGGTACTTGGTTTAAGAAGCTCTTATAAAATAATTAATTAATGTTTTTATATACATAAAAACTTCATATAAAAACTATTTATAATACAACATTGTATATGATAAATGAGGACAAAAAAGTCGATATTTTTTTTCCTTCTGCATCCAAGTCTTTAAACATATCCCAGTCAGAAAAATACAAACGGCAGAGCACTGGCAAGTTAATTTGTCAGGTGGTGCAAATGCTGGAAAAAAGTTTTTTCCCAATTTTAAAATGATAACATCATTAGGTTAACGATCCAGGTTGTTTACAAAGCGTTGGAAATGCACTGAGTTTTCCACAAACAAAAAATACAAATTTTATACAAAAAAAAATTGGTTTTAACGATTTTTTTATAACAGCCTCCACAGAATTTTTTCTACAAATAAATTAAAAAATATATCCATTTAAAAAAACATTTTGATGTGAAAAATATTTTTTGAGGTGAAATAAGTTTTTAGATGTGAAAACAATTTAAGTGGTCAAAAAATGTATGCAGCAAAAAAAATTTAGGTGAAAAACAATATTTGAGGTGAAAAAAAATTAAGGTGAATATAAAATATTCTTCACCTCTAGACATCTGGTGAAAAATACAAACAAAAATTGTACCAAAATACAAACATTTTTATGGAAGAATTAAAGGTATCTTTACATTTTTATTCATACCTTTTTTGATATTGATCGTTTGCAATACAAAATTGCTCAGGGGAATAGCAAACACACCTAAATCTCAAAATCCTGAGACACTTAAACTTAATTTTAGGTCGTAGAATTCAGTGGTGAACTCCATTTTGAAGTCAGGTCATTTTAACAAGATATTTAGATTTTTAGTTTGTATTGACTCAAACAATTTTTTGATTAAATTTTACTGAAAAGACTTCGAACATTTTTTTGCAATGACTTTATTTATTAATTTTTTTACTTATTTACTATTTATTACTAATTTTTTTTTTCGTTTGCAATTTAAAAAAAATCTAAATTTTGTTCAGAAAATAAAACGTCATAAGAGTCGGAATCTGTCACAATAATATTACGTCTACGTATTGGTGTACTTTAACTCGAATTAAAGACATCCCCATGTACAGGGTGGCGCAAAAATAACCTTCCGATGTTTTTTGCTGTAATTTAAAAAAAAAATGAAAAACTTTGATTCTTCTTGTGGATTATTTTTATTTGGTCTTTAAATTTTTTTTACATCAAGTCGAGAATATGATGTCATGTAAATGGCCGCCGCCAAAGTTGATTGTCATTTGAGCCCTTTTTATGGCATTTTCCATCGCTTTGGCCAAAACTTCCGGCGATAGGTCCTCACATTCTTGACGGATATTGTCTTTAAGAGCTGCAAGAGTCTAAGGCTTGTTGACATAAACCCGCGACTTCAAAAAGCCCCACAAAAAGAAGTCTGGAGCGGTCAAATCAGGCGATATTGCTGGCCAGTGCAAATCGCCAAAACGGGAGATTAGGCGCCCGGGAATGCATCCTTCAGCATATCGGTTGTGGCACGTGCAGTGTGTGGCGTTGCACCGTCCTGTTGGAACCACATGTTTTCCAATCCCAATTCATCAAGTTGCGGCAAAAAGAACTCGTTGATCATTGCTCTGTAGCGCTCACCATTCACAATAACCGTTTGGCCCGCGATGTCTTCGAAGAAAAAAGGTCCGATGACTCCTCCAGCGAAAACAGCACACCATACAGTGACTTTGAGCGGGTGTAATGGCTCTTCTTGGGTTACACGCGAATTTTCAGTGCCCCAGAAGCGTAAATTTTGCTTATTTACGTACCCGCTAAGATGGAAATGGGCCTCATCACTCATGATTATTTTTGATGATAAATCATCTTCATTATTGCTCAAATAAATAGTCACCAATATTCCGCGTTCTGGAGCAGTGTAGCGTAACATTGTTTATTAACGTGTATTTCGCATGTGTTTACTACACAAATGTCAAAACAGAACTGACATTAGGGGCCAATCGCAAACTTTATAGCATTTTCTGATAGGAGGATTACTTTTGCGCCACCTTGTATAATTAATATTGGAGTATCATTATTTTTTGAACTACAAATAATTATAACTCTTTACCTTTTAGATTAATTTAAAAATATTAGTAATAAATAGTAAATAAGTGAAAAAAAACAATAAATTAAGTAATTGGAAATCAAAGTATTTTCGTTAAAATACAATCAAAAAATTGCATTGGACTGGGTTTTGATGTTTGTGTTAAGTTTTGGGCTTTGGCGTGTTTTAATATATGTAGTAAAATTGTATGGCCAACATTTTTGTAGAAAATTTCATTTACACCCTTTCTCTTTTTGGGGGTGTTTTTACGATTTGTTAGAATAGAGCCGTTATGTGTATGAGTTAGAGGGTTAATATGTTCCACAAAAATATTTGCATCAAAATTGTCTATAAAGTTGCTGAATATACCCTACACATCCCCACCTAAAATAAAATTCTAAAGTAAGCTTTTAAAAAGCCAAAACACGTATATTTTGTTTGTCTCCTCTACCAGAATCCCGTATCAGAACTCAGTAATCTGTACCGTTGTCAATTTCCAATTGATTTGTTCTGGAAAAGCCACTTTTCGCAATTCCATACCAGTGATGTTTTTTTATAAATCACTGAAATATTGGTAAAAAAAAACAAATACTGACAAACGCTGGCAAAACATCCCAAATAAGTATTCTGCCAGTAATTAGTTTATAATTCGACGGCTGCCCAATGGTTTGCCAGTACTTGATTTATTTAACAATTTCTGATTGGGTTATTTCATTCTATAACATAGAGTTTCAAAGTTTTTAGATTAACAGAGCGTTATGATTTTCTCATACAATTTATTGATTTGATTATGTGTTAATGTTTATATTGCATATTAAACACATAACATTAATTCATAAATGTATATAAAAGTATTTGCTTAGATAATTTGTACACTCTGCTCCACTACGTGGTCAGGAAATAATTAGTTTGTGGCGGTGATTGTTACAACCATAAATATCGGTAGGTATATCGATAAATTCAGAATTACTTTTTGAAATGAACTTTAATCATTTTCTTTTCAATGTTCCTCAACGATCAACACGCAATTATATTCCATTGTATATTCCGTTTTATCGTCAAATGTACTCTGAGGGTGATTCATAAATTAAAATGTGTAACGATTTCAATGACATGTATGATTTTATAGATTTTTTCTTTAAATTTAAACACTATACTATTAAACGTAATATTATATTGTTTTTAAATACTTAAAATGTTTTGTATTATTAATTTGTTTATAGTCTGTAAGAATTTACTCCATAGACTGAATAATAATAAATAAATAAATAAATATTGCCTTGAATTTGGTTCGAATCAATCCATGTAAAGATACAGTGGCCCTACAAATGTCCCTTTAGAAATAGGATTTTATTGTATTTTATCGACTCATGTTGGCCCATATAAAAACCCTATCAGTTTTAACCAAAATTGTCCAGTATTTGCTTCTAGTACCCATGTAACTAGTTTTCTCAATCATACATCTGAAACTAAAAAATCTCTACCCATTTTCAATAAGACGATTTTCGTTTTTCGTCAATATTCAAAGTTATCTACAAAATGGGTAAAAGACAGTAATTTTCAATCTTAAAATTCAACAGTTTTGTAAGTAACATTTTTAAAACGATAGAATTTTAACTCCAAAAGTGGACGATAATCGTCACTCGTCTTACAAAATCTGGACAAGGATTTATACGCAAAGAAAACATATTGTTGCAATATGATGACGACTATAAAACTATTTTCCGTTATTGCAATCATATTATAATTGTATAAATCATATTTTACCATTTTATAGTAGAAACCTCTCTTTTATGGTTCCCATACTATTCTCCAGCCTACAATATCTATATTATCTGTGCAATTAATCTGTGAAATGTAAACACACACATTACACTGTACAACAATTTTGAAATTTTTTCCAAAATTAAGTGGTTCTGACAAAGGATTACATTAGAGGAGACAACAAAAAATACGTGTGTTGGTGTTTTAAAAGATTTTTACTTTAGGGAGGTTAAAGTTTCCCCCCTTTGGCCTGTTCGTGCAGCATATCGGTTTATAAAACTATGTGTTCTTTACATCTGAGGTGTAGGGTATATTCAGTAACTTTGTAGAAAATATTATCACAAATATTTTTTGGGAACATATTAACTCTCTAACTCCCCCACACAACGATAATTTTTGACTCTATTTTAACAAATCGTAAAAAAACACCCCTACAAAGGGGTAGAGTGGAAATGAAATGTTGCTCATAAAATTTGGCTAAATATGTCAGGACACACTAAAGCACAAAACTTAACATAAACACGAAAAACCAGTCAAATTCAAGATTACGCATCAAATTTCTAGGCAGATTTTGGGATAACTTAAATTTTATGTAGGTCGTCCCAAAATCTGACTAGAAATCTGATGAGCAATCTGGAATTTGAATGGTTTTTCGGTGTTTGTGTTAAGTTTTCTTGTTTGAGCTATTTAAGAAATAATTTGTGAGCAGCAGCAGTCTGCTCCAACAAATAAAATAATTTTAATCAAAAAGATAAAAGAAATAGAAAACCAACGTATTAGTGTTAATTTAAAGGGTGACATTTTTTGTGGAAGATGGAAAGATTTTTTAGTCGCAATCCAGTCTATCTAGGACGTCTAGATCAGTTGTTTTTTTTATTTTCTTACTTTTTGTAAAAAAAAAATATTCTTTAAGCGCATCATGTGACGAATTTGAAATTAAAATTTAAAATTAAAATTTTTATCAAAGTCAAATTTTAAAACAAAGATATACGAGTTTTTTAATCTGTAACACAAAATTATCATAATATGGTCCTATATAATCACAACATTATTCTAAATGACCATAAAATGAACACTATGACTATAGTTATTAAAATAATTAATATATTATGATAGGAAAATACTTTAATCATTAGAAATATGTTATGATTATTTTGAATCTGTCACAACAATATTTTTATCATATATTTTTTTATCATATTTTATCATATATTTTAATAATTTAGTTTTATTTAAATATAGTCACTGGGATAATAAAATATTTTGTATGTAGCAATAGCACCTTAAAATAAACCTTTAGTCTGCCTTTGAGATTTACAAAAAATGTGTATAAATATCGCTGAGGCACAAAATAATAACACCTTAAAAACACACAGCTTATTTCGTCAGCTAATAAAAAGATAAGTGTTTTTAAATGTCTAAATTAGTCACTGTATAAATAAATAAACTGAACAAAAAAATTCTATTGCGATCATATTATTATAATTTAGGAATCATGAATATGGTTATGTATAAATATAATATGATAATATGGACATCATTTTAGAATCATAAAGTGATAATTTCAGGATCATAGTATGATAAAAAGCAAATGTAATTATATGATTATCACAATCACAAATCTAAAAATGTTATCCAGATTGATGTAGGGTATCATATAGCCGGTATTGACTGGCTTTAATTTTTTTAACTGTTTTAATTAAATTTGAAATTTTACAACAAATTATGGTATAAGTTATGCGTAAGTGTAATGTGCTTTTAAGCTAAAATTGTTAATAAAATTTTATGCATACATTTACTATGTAGTTACAAAGCGTCTGGTGTGATATTTGATGTAAACCATACGGTATAAATTATAGAAAAATTAAAACTGTATCAACAATCTCACTCTGACAAAAGATTCGATAATTCTGTTTTTCAAATTTCATTACATTATGTTTGTTGTAATATTTGAAGCCATATTTGACCAATAATATTAAGACTATAAAGAAATATATTTACAATTAAAGCTATTGTATATATTTAAGCATCCATGGCTTAAATTTATGGCTTTAATTGTAAATTTATTTCTTTATGTTACTTAAATATTTTACTATCATAATTTAAAAATAAATATCTTTAAGAATTACATTTTTTATGCCATGACTGATATATATAATTAAGAGTGGATACGAACTGGCTAAATAAAATCTAAACAAAATTCAGATTTCTAAATTCCTTTGAAATTCAAAAATATTTTTAAATATTTTTCTAAGCAATTTTAAACCCTTTTGTCAATTTATATTTAGTTTAGAATTTATTTTGCAACCTCCCACAGGGCCTAAAATTTCTTACTATTTAGATGGTTTAGTTTTTGAAAAATTTCAATCTAAAAATCCAGTCAGCTTCTGGCTAATCACGGTCCCTTAAGAAAGTTTTGTCAATCTAAAAACACCCGCAAGTCTGAAAAAATTGTTGACATATTTAAATCTGGTAAATTTAAATTATATTTTAATAATTTGTATAATTATCTTTTGATATATTGTATATTAAGTCTTTTATAGAAATTAAGAATCTTAATTTGGTACAATTCAAAAATGTTATTTTTATAATGCCCTCTCACGCCACGTGGAAATGAACTTCAATCAAATTTTGCTTGATTCTAAATTATTGATGTTTTAGAAAAAAATTTCCCATAAGAAAGTTTGATCAAGCAACCTTTTGGAAAGCCCATGTTTTTTGCACTTAATTAAAAATTTTGCATTTTCGGGATTAAACGAATTTAAACTTACGATGCATTTGAGATGAATGAAGACACATATCTGAAAAGTACAAAATTTTTTCAAATGACGTAACAAATTATACGAAAAACTCTTAATCATTTGCATACCCATGTAAAAATCGAAAAATATATGAACATGCATGATCATACATGGTCTTGAATTTGATCATACATGGGCAAACATGATCATATACGACCTTTTATAGCTTAGTCTATGACCATACATGATATCATATATGATAATATATCTTTGGATCTGAAGTTACATGCTCGAATGTTTTTATGTATGATCTGCATATGTTCATATATTATTAATGAATGCTGATATATAACCATATACGGGTATATTCCCTCAAATTGTGTATCCAAAGTTATGGACGTATATGTTCGTGTATCCATGTATGTTCATATATATTTCGATTACATTTACATGTGTAGTAATAAAGTCCCGACTACACATTGTTTAGAAATTTATATCATAGAACCAGATGTGATAGATAAGCCCAGATTTGGACCCAGTGTATTAAAATCTTTTAGAAATATTCTAGAGAAAATTTTTTTTAACGAAAATGTTTTTTTTGAGTCGCCGCAAATATGTAATGCAGTTTTGTTTTACAGCCAGGAAAAATTTAGGGGTGGTTGGGTCTATTAAAAGTCGGCTTCCTTTAATGATTAGTATGTGACGCGAAAGGAACGCGATTTATGGCATAGACAAGTTGCTTTTAGGGTTATAGCGAAACTACTCCCTAAGTCGGAGTACGACAAGAGTCGGAAGTAACCCAAAGGTGAGTCGGGCTAATTCGTGAAATAAGAACGAAAAGGTTTGGTAAATGGTCCGAACTAACTCACGAGAATAATCGCCAGGTGAGTCAGGTAAGGTCGGGAAACGAGTATCTGGTTGGCTTACTAGTTATACTTCGGCTGTTAGCCGAAGTATACTCGAACTCCAGCTGGGTCCTAGTTCGCTCTTTTGGCTTCTAAGCTTTGACACTATATGTAAAAATTTTACCAACTCAATGAGAATTACTAGAATATAATGTTGGTTATGGGCATCAGTAACTGTATTAGGTATACGAGTAAGTAGGATATTTGTAACGTCACGTTACAAATACATAATCAAGAAAACCATTTAAAGCTAAATTTCTTTTTGACTAAGCTCTAGAATACACTCAAATTTTATCGAAATCTAACAAAACCCATCATCAGATGGCACAAAAAACGGTACAGCCCAATTAAAATCACGATATTTGCACAATTTATCGATAACTTTAAAAAATTTGTATATTTTTTATATTTATCGATTTTTATTAAGTGATCGAACTTTTCTTTGTTTTCAGTAGACATACTATATTTGCTTAAAAAGTAAATCCTGGTCGTTCTGGCGAACTATAAAGCCAGTAAAGACCGGTAAATAAAGGGATCTATTAGGTTTATCAATCTTGACCATAAGCTCTAATTGTGACATTAACATCCATTTTTGGATTTATGATTGCGACTCTTACATTTTTTATCATAATATAATCCTAAAATTATTACTTTATGATTTCAAAATAATCATATTATTTTCATACATAACCATATTTATTATCCTATAATTATTATAATATGATCCCTATAGTATTTTCCCAGCATTATATAGAACAGGACTATAATGATATGCATGTTTGTTAATTCAAAATAGTATATCCTCTTCGGTCCTCATGTGCAGTCTGCTGGACATTTTTCAAATATCTGCAGACGTGTTTAAAAAATAATTTTTTATCTTGTGACCATTTATACAGCTAACTGGACATGTTTTTTGTACTAAAAATCAGGACTTCTTTGAAAGCCACTATAAAAAAATTTTGCTTTACATGTGTGATTAGTTGATCGTAAAACACGCTTTCTTGAGCAGGTTAATTAAATTTTTTAAAGTTGTGAAATATAAAAACTAAATGAAATATATAATTTGATATTATAACGGAAGAATTAATGGAATGAGATATAAATATTTCTTTTATACCCTCTACCATATATGGTAAGGGTATATATCAGTTTGTCATTCCGTTTGTAACATCTAGAAATATAGGTCTAAGACCCCATAAAGTATATATATTCGTGATCCTTATGCAATTTTAAGTTGATTTAGCGGTGTCCGTCTGCCTGTCCGTCTGTCTGTTGAAAAGACGATCACGACGCAAAGACGCAAGCGGGGGTGCCTATTTTTATCTGGATTGTTGGACATCCTCCCGAGCAGTTTGGTATTGAAAATGAGCAAAATCGGTCGAGCGGTTAAAAAGTTATGAGTGAAAATCTGAAGATACCTCTAAACTTTCCATACAAATTGGTGTATTTTAGTACGATTTCATAGTAGCGACAGGTACAAAATATATTTTCTCATATTTTTTCATCAGTCGCTTAGAAATTAATAATATTTTGTACACCTCAAATATTTTTCACCTCAAAAAATTTTCATCACCACTAAAATTTTTTTTCACCACAAAAAATTTTTTTCACCTTAAAAATTTTTTTTCACCTCCATAATTTTACTTCAAAGGTTTTCTTATATGACATTTTTTTAGGATACAGCCGAATTTAAGTCTTTTTCTTACTTGTTTTAATTTAAAAATCAAAATGTATATAAAATAAAGATTTAGAAAGTTTTAGTTAAAAATGTCGAGCAGGCTCCACCTGCAATAACTTAGAATTCTGTCGACTTTTATGTCCTTGAACAAAATTTTTTTACTATTGTTTCTTTCAGAAGCATAAAAAAATATTATTTAAAAATGTTGACGCTGGATTTATCCTTGGGACCGAGGAGGATATAAATAAATTTTTTCAATGGCTAATTAAAACATTTAAATAAACTTATCTTTTCATTAGTTTTAGTAATCATATTGTTACTGTGCTAACAAAACAAGCTATGTACATTTTTTAAAAAATCTAAAAATCAAACTTAACTTTAAGCCTTAAAGTCTCTTTTGAAAAGCCTAGATTATTTTGTAAGCATACAGAAAAATATTGTTAAAACAACAATTTCTTAATATATCTAATATAATCATAATATGTTTCTAAAGATCATAATATTTTCCTAATGATCATGTTCATAATATTTTGCATTGATTATACATAACCCTAGTGATCATATAGTGATTAAGTAGAATATTTTTTTGGTCATATAGGATCATATTATAAGCTCTTGGAAAATATTATGATCCTTCCTTGCCACATATTTTAAAACTCATTGTCGTCAAATGCCTTCTTCCATTAAAATTAAGACTTTTAATTTTTTTTTATCTTTTTGATTAATATTATTTTATTTGTTAAAGCACGATGAATTCTCACAACTTCAATAATGATTGCTATGAATATAAAATTATTTCGATTGTTATTAACA